>CAKNYM010050722.1:209132-228410 GCA_932195095.1 Andricus curvator
TAAGAGATTCCAAAAGATTTGAAAATTTTTAGGGTATTTTAAAAGATATCAAAGTATTTGAAATATTTAAGAGTATTTTAAAAGATTTCAAGGAATTTTAAACTTATTTTAATAATTTGAAGGGATTACGAAGGATTTTAAAGATTTTAGGGTATTTAAAAAGTCCCCTAGGAATTTTGCAACTGCTTTAAAAAGTTTCAAGGAATTTCAAAGGATTTCACAAAATTTAAAATATTTTATAAAAATTTTTAAACTCTAAGGAATTTTTAAGAGATTTCAAAAAATTTCAAGAGATTTTTTAAATATTGCAGAGAGTTTCAAAAGATTTCACAGGATTTTAAATATTTTAAGATATTTAAAGAAAATCCTAAAGTTCTTAACAGATTTCTATACTTTTGAAGGGATTTAAAAGGATTTAAAAGATTTTAGAGTATTAAAAAAACCCCAAGGATTTTTCAAGAGCTTCAAAAAGTGTCAAGGGATTTCCAAAGATTTTAAAAATTTTAGGATATATTATAAGATTCCAATAAATTTTCAATTGATTTCAATAATTTAAAGGGATTTCAAATGATTTTAGAGATTTTAGAGTATTTAAAAAAATCGCAAGAAATTTTCAAGAGCTTTAAACAGTTTCAAGGGATTTCAAAAGATTTCAAATGATTTGAATATTTTTCGGGTATTTTGAAATATTTAAAAATGTTTACAATATTTTAGGGTGTTTTAAAAGATTTTAAAGTATTTGAAATATTTAAGGGTATTTTAAAAAATTCCAAGGAATTTTAAATTTATTTCAATAATTTTAAGGGATTTCGAAGGATTTTAAAGATTTTAGGGTATTTAAAAAATCACCAGGAATTTTCAAGTGCTTTAAAAAGTTTCAAGGGATTTCAAAAAATTTCACAAGATTTAAAATATTCTATAAAATTTGTTAAACTCCAAGGAATTTTTAAGAGATTTAAAAGGATTTTTTAAATATTGCAGAGAGTTTCAAAAGATTTGAAAGGATTTTAAATATTTTAGGCTATTTTGAAAAATTCCTAAAGTTGTTAACAGATTTCTACAATTTGAAGGGTTTTAAAAGGATTTAAAAGATTTTAGAGTATTAAAAAAATCCCAAGGATTTTTCAAGAGGTTTAAAAAGTTTCAAGGAAATTAAAAATATTTCAAAGGATTGGAAAATTTTTGGGATATTTTAAATTCAAAAGATTGCAAGGGATTTTCAAATTTATTTCAATAATTTAAACAAATTTCAAAGAATTTCAAATATTTTATGGTATTTCAAAAGATTCCAAGGAATTTCTAATTTATTTCCATAATTTGAACCGATTTCAAAGGATTTTAAAGATTTTAAGGTATTAAAAAAAATTTCAAGGAATTTTCAAGAGCACTACAAGATTTCAAAGGATTTCAAAAGATTTCAAAAGGATTTGAAATATTTTTGGGGTGAAAGACTTCATAGTATTTGAAATATTTTAGAGTATTTTAAAATATTTTAAAGAGTTTGAAATATTTTAGGGTATTTCAAAAGATTCCCAGGATTTTTCAATATACGTTTCAATAATTTGAAGGGATTTCAAAGGATTTCAAAGATTTTGAAATAATAAAAAAAAATCCCAAGGAATTTATAGGAGCTTAAAAATTAAAAGGGATTTCAAAAGATTTTAATGTTTTTGAAATATTCTAGTGTATTTTGAAAGATTTGAAGGAATTTCCATGCGATTTCAGTAATTTAATGAGATTTCAAAGAACTGAAAATATTTTAGGGTACTTTAAAAGATTTCAAGGCATTTTCAAAAACAGTTTTAAGGGATTTCAAAAGAATTCAAAGTATTTAAAATATTTTAGGGCATTTAAAAAGATTTCAAGTAATCTTTGATAGATTTCAATAATATGAAGGGATTTCAAAGGATTTTAAATATTTTAGTTCCAAAGAATTTTTAAGTTTTCTGAAGATTTCAATTATTTTAAGGGATTTTAAAAGCTCTCAAGGTATTTTAATCAACTATTCTGGGTTTCAGAAAATATCCTCAGATTTCATAGAATTTTGCCGGATTTTATAATATTTGAATGGATTAAAAAAATTTAATCACAAAAATTGAGGGATTTCGTAGGATTTCAAAGATTTACAAATATTTCAAGGCATTTCCAAAAATTTTAAAGATTTTTGTATATTTTAAAAGATTTCAAAGAATTTTAAAGATTTTAGGGTATTTTTAAAAATTCCAAGAGATTTTCAAGAGCTTTAAAAATTTTCTAGAGATTTCAAGGGATTTTGAATATTTTAGTGTATTTAAAAATATTCCAAGGGATTTCATATGAATTCCGCATATTTAAATGATTTCAAGAGATTTTAAAAGCTCTCAAGGTATTTTAATAAAATTTCAGTTTTTCAATTCCAATCATCAAATTTTATATTTATTTTTATAGTATTTTACTGAATTTCGAAGAATTTTGTTCAGAAGAATTGTGGGATTTCATAGGATCTCTAAGAATTTCAAATATTTCAAGGTATTTAAAAAAAGAAGATTTTAAGATATTTTAAAAGATTCCAAGAAATTTTGAATTAATTTCAATAGTTCGAAGGGATTTTTAAGAATTTAAAAGATTTTAGAGTATTTTTCAAAATTCAAAGGAATTTTCAAGAGCTTTAAAATCTTTCAAGGGATTTCAAAATGTTTTAAAGTACATATTTGAAATATTATGAGGTATTTGGGAATATTTCAAAGAATTTTAAAGACTTTAAGGTATTTAAAAAAATTCCAAGGATTTCAAAAGTGTTTGAGGTATTTAAAATATTTTAGGGTATTTAGAAAAAATCCAAGGAATTTTCAACAGTTTTTTTAAATTTTTGTTTGAAATTTTCAATTTGAAGTGATTTCAAACGATGTTAAAGATTTTAAGCTATTTTTAAACTTTTAAAGAATTTTCAAACGTTTTAAAAAGTTTCAAAGGATTTCAAAAGATTTTAATTATCTTGGGGTATTTTGAAAAATTACAAAGAATTAAAATTTTTTTTTTTAATTTTTTCAAGAGCTTTAAATAATTTCAAGGGATTCCGAAAGACTTGAAATATTTTAGAGTATTTTCAGAGTATTAAAAAATGTCAAGGAATTTTGAAACATTTAAATTTAAAAAAAGGGAAGATTTTTCGGTATTTTAAAATATTGCAAAGGATCTGAAATATTTTAGGGAATTTCTAAAAATTCCACGAAATTTGTAATTGCTTTCAATAATTTGAAGGGATTTCGAAGAATTTGAAACATCTTAGAGTATTTTAAAAGATTCCAAGGCATGTTCAAGAGATTTAAAAAACCTTAAGGGATTTCCGAGGATTTTCATGATTTTAAGGGATTTAAACAAATTTTCATGAGATGTATTTTACTCAATTTTCCAGGATTCAAGGAATTTTTTTCCAGGATTTTATCATATTTTAATGGAATTCAAAGAATTTATTTTGAATCCACCCTTAATTCCTATTAATTTAACCTGATTTTTTAAAATCCTCTTTAATGCTTTGGAATTCTCTTCAATTTTTTGAACTCACTTAAATTTTTCTAAACCTGCTGAATTCAATTAATCTTTAATATTTTGGAATTGTTTTCAATTCACTTGAATTTTTTTTAATTCGCCTTGAATTTTCAGGAATTTTATCGAATTTTTTTCATTTCCCTTGAATTCCTCTGGATTTACTCAAAATTTACTGAAATCGATGGACTCTTTGGAATATAAACATTGTTTTACAATTAATTTGAATTATTTTGAATTTAACTTGAATTGTTTAAAATAAAATATTATATATAAAAAATTTTACAAGATTAGAATTTTGGTCTTTAAATATTAATGGTCAGGAAAAATGAAAAATTAGAGACAAATTAGGGAATTTTGAAAATTAAGTTTTGAGGCCATCCTGTTAATGAATTCGACTCATAAATTGTTATTGTCAAGAAGTTAAGTCATAGTTTTTTTTTATAATAATAATTTAAAAAAAAGCCAACTCAAGATAAAAAAAAAATCCACGAAATTTAATTTTGTCAAAGAAATTATTTGGTTATTATACAGATAAGGAAACTCTTAACAGATTTAATTAAATTTTGGTAAGTTAATTTAATAACTTAATTTTAAAATTTAATTTTAATAAAAAAAAAAAAAATTTAAAATTAATAATAACCAATTTGGTAGGTTAATAATTCAATCAAAAACATTTTTTCTAATTTATGAAGTCTAAAAGATTTGTTCTTTCAATGAAGAACACACCCAGAGGTTTTTTTGCGAATTAAAAGAAGGCTTAGAATTTGCGTGATCAAAAAACGAGGACATAGGACAGGGCGTGACCCATTTATCGTTAATCATTTTTAAAAACCAGACAAGTAAATGTAGAGCAAATCACTTGCTTTTAAGTATGAAAATGATTAATTGAAAAAAAATTATTGAAAAATTAATTTTAAAAAATCTGGGCGCGGCGGAATCGATTTTAAGTGAAAGTTTTTTGCAAAAGGGATTTTTTTTTTTTGAAGACATGAAAAATTAATTTTTAAAAATCCGGGTGTCGAGGAATCGATTTTAACTGAAAGCTTTTTGCAAAAGGGATTTTTTTTGGATCAGAGTTCTTTGGCGTCCTGCGAAAATTTTAAGACCAAATTTAAAACAATTAATCGGGCCGTTTTTGAAAAAAATCAAGTTTTTGATTAATTTCCATCTTAAAATTATTATTGCTAATTAGTAGCTTATAAAGTCGAACTTGAGAATATTGGGCATTACTATTCATATCCTTATAGTAGATTTGTAATTTAATTTAATACATTTCTTAAAAGGCCATGTGATGAGTGGGTCACGTGACCAGATTCCTACCTTACCGGCCGTTTTTTTATTTCCTAACTTATTTTCACACGAAGCGCCACAACAAGTTGAAAATTTAGGATACTAAATAAGAATCACTAAGAAAGGTGGGTCTCGTCCTGAATTTTTATAATTATGAAAAAAGTTTTTTTGTGAATAATTTTTTTTTGCTTTTTTCGTGAATAATAAAATTTAGGACCAGACCCACTATTCTAAGTGCTTCTTATGTATTATCCCAAATTTTCAACTCGATGTGGCGCTTCGTGTGAAAATAAGTTAGGAAATAAAAAAAGTGTCGGTAAGGTAGGAATCTAGTCACGTGACCCACTCATCACATGGCCCTAAGTAAGAAATTATGAACAAATTTAATAATTGAATTGTCAATTAAAAATGTAGTCTTAAACTGTACTTAAAAAATAATGAAAATATGGTTATAATTATATTATCGGCCAATATTTTCGTTAAAAAAAATATAGATAGAAAAATCCTAGCATCCTTAAAATAAGCAATCCTTAAATAAATTCAATTGTTCATAATAAAGCAAAACCACAAATCCTCCTCCGAAGTACGAAGCTGCTAAAATCATGGAAAGAAGAGAATAATTGATATAAACTTTTGAAAATCTCTTATACAAAACTTAAAGATGATATTTCTAATTTACTATTTTCTAATTAGGCAACACATATTTTTCCAATTTGAAATAAAAAAAAATTTCCGAAGTTTTTTGAGTTTATTCACCAAAAAAACATTCGTTGATTTCACCAAATTAAAAAAAAATTTACTCAGTAAAAAAAGTTCTACAAAAAAATACTTATCACTTTTTATGAAATCTTGCATCGTTAGCGAGAAAGTTTTATGCAGGCCCAATCATTTTTGTGGCCACGAAAATTTTTTTTTGCAGAAGATAATAAATAAAACCTGCTTTTATTTATAACTTATAAAACAATGATAAAACAATAATTAAACAAAAATTAAAATTTGTTGAAAAACTCCTGGTTTTCGTGTTCTTTGCAGTTGTATAAATAAATACATATTTTTGAGAAGTGTTATAAATAAAACACTTTGGAAAAATATCAAAACAATTTTTTTTAATTACTGAAAACCAGATTAAATAAAAAATAATAAACAATTATGTAAAAATGATACATGGTAATGTATTTATTTTTGCATAATTGAATATTTTTCAAGGTTTTTGCCATTAATTTTTATTCTGAAATGGCATAGTCAAAACTCAGGAATTTTCCGCATTATTATTTAAGAGGTATTTAAAAAATTGTATGCAGAAAGTTTTAATTTTTGAGTCTTTTAACTATGACACTTTTTAAAAATGTGTGTGTTTCTTAATATAATTGTAAAAAACACGAAAACCGAGGAAGTTTTTAAAAAAAAAAATTTTTTTCTAATCTTTTACACTTTGTAGTTGTCAAAGCAAATGATTGTTTTATTTTGAATAATATTTTTTTTACTTGCATAATTTTATTTTTGAAAATGCATAAAGCCCGGAGTTTTTTCAGATTTTCAATTTTTCAGTTAGTTTATTTTTTTTTTAGTTTTACACTTAAACCTTTTTTATTTACTAAAATTTTTTTTTTCATTTTTGAAATGAAATCGTTTTTTTAACTTCCTCAGTTTTTACAGCAAACGATGTTTAGAATACATATTTTTCATTTCCATAAATTTTTTAAATATATTTTTTGTTTATTTGTATAATTTTAAAGAATGCACAAAACTGGGAGTTTTATCAAATTTTTAATTTTTTAGTTATTTTAAGTGTATTTGTTTTGTACTGATTATTTATTTGTTAAAGTTACTTGTCATTCTTAAAAAACTCAAAAGAAGTAAAGTACATCACTGGAATTTCATTTTGTTAAATGAGCAAATTTTTTTCTTAGCATTTTGTTAAATCATGCGTTGTTTGTAAGAGAAATACGAAAATTCAATTTTTTGAACAAAAATTTTCCTGGTTATAAAAACGAATTGGCCTGCATAAAATGCGTCTTCTTTATATATAAGCAAGAATTTCCAAAAAATATTGAATAAAATGAAAAATGGTGTTTTTCCATGAAATCAACTTTCCATGTTTTCAAAATTGAAATGAGAAAATAAGGTCAAATTTAATTTTAAAAAACCAACTTTCATTATTTTATCCAACTTATAAAAAAATCGTGCCATATCATTTTTTTGCCCACGAGAATTTTGTTTTATCTAAAAATTGAATTTTATAATTTTTCTCGCGAACTATGCAATATATTTTTCGTCGGAAATTACTATTTTTATTTTGTTTAAATCTATATTTTAAAGAAGATTTATAATTTTGAAACAATTTTAGGTTTTGTTAACATTTTTCATCGGCAATCGGTTATTGCAAAAAAAAACATTATTTTTAAAGATGATTGACAATTTTTAACAATTTTTTGTTGTGTTAGTGTTTTTCGTCTAAAATTGCCATTGTCAAAGCAAAAATAAATATTTCAGAAAAAACCGGAACTTTCTAGCATTATTTAAATTGAATATTTTGCTAACAATAATAATAAATTGTTTAAACAAATAATTTTTTCAACTCTAATTAATTATTTAACTCACTCCAAGTGAAAAGTGAACAAAAAGTAGAAATTTCAGAAAAAACTACAATTTTCCAGCATTATTTTAAGAGAATATTATTAACAATAATTAATTGTTTAAACAATTATTTTTGTTAACATTATTGAACTGTTACCTTTTTTCCTCTCTAATTGAAAATTGCACAAAAAGTGGAAAATTAAAAAAAAAAGCGACTTTCTATCTCCATTCTAAGAGAAAATTGCTTAAAACAATAATAAATTGTTTGAACAATTTACTAAACATCAAATTATTGGTATAAAGTATTATTTTATGAATTAGAAACAATTTTCTTTTTTGAAAAACGCAAAAAAATCATAATTAGCGCCAAAAACTCGCAAAACCCATTTTTTCACTTATGGGGTTTTTTTTGGAACCCTATAAAATGGACTTATGGGGGTGATATTTAAAAAGTAATATTTTATTTGTATTCTATGACTAATTGTGAAGAAAAATGTTGAATTTCAACTCGATTCAGCTAATATTGAGGATCCTGAATAAAATTTACAAAAACGTCCTTTTTTCTTATGGGAAATACGTGTTAAACTTCATAGGGCTTACGCCACCTCTATATATATTTTTTTTTTCAAGAAAAAAAAGGATTTATTTTGGTGTAGATTCGCACAAATTTCTGGGCGTTATTGATAAAAATTCGAAATTTTTTTTTTTCTATCAAAAACAAAAACAATTTTGTTATTGAACATTTTGATTGCATCTTGGGTCGTTTTTCCATACATTTGTTAATTTTTTATTTTTAATGTTACTTTTTTCTATTAAAAGAACAATTACGCGTCCTATCAGAAAAATATTAATAAAAAATTTGTAGATCTGTTTGGGCGAATAATTTTTTTCTATTATTTTGTTTCTTATCGTGTGTCGTTTTTCCAAAAATTTAATTTTTTCATTTTTAATGTTATTTTTGCTATTAAAACAAAAACTACGCGTCCTATCAAAAAATGATTAATAAGAAATTGGTTGTTCTCTTTAGGGTGAACAACGCTTGTTTCGTAATTTTTTCGGTGACTTGTGTAGTTTTTCCACCAATTTAATTTATTTTTATTTTTAATGACATTTTTTTACGATTAAAACGTTTAAAAAAAATTTGTGTTTTTTTCAAACAAGCTTCAAAATTAAAATACACATAACTTCGCAGAAAGTCTTTTTCTCAAATTGGAAAAATACGTGTCGCCTAATTTCCTCTAAAAAACGACATATTCGGTCATATGAATCTAATTGCTTCATTTTACTCGATCAATATACTCGAATTATATCTTTTTTATTTTGAATCAAGTCTGTATTCGAAATTAAAAATTGGCTAACTTCAATAATTTCTTTGTAAAACGATTTTTTTCTTCTATCTCCCTAGCGGACCGCGTGACCGTACTTATTCACTGGGTCCGCTAGGGCATTATATTTTCATCATTCGTCGGGTTGCCACACACGTCAGCTTTTAAGTTTTAATTTTTCAACACATAAATAAATATAGATACGTAAATATAAATCTGTAAAAAGATATTTCTAAATTAGTCCGAGTGAGAAAGGATGAAAATATGCCCTAGCGGACCCAGTGACGGAAGGTCCTTTACGGTCAGGCGATTACGTAACCGTTCCGCCGACGCGGTCCGCTAGGGTAACTCGACCATTAACACAAATCGTATTGTTTTTCAAAAAAAATATTGCAATTAACCAATTCTTCACTTCAAATACAGACTTGATTCAATACAGGAGTAGGCCCCTAAGTATCTAACAAAGATGTAATTCTAGTATTTTCTAGCTGAAAATTCCTGTCCAGGAACCTCGGAGGATCATGGACATGTTTCTGGACACGATCCTGCACACGAACCTGTACAGGTAATCTTGACGGTTCCTCTGCAGGGATTCGTCGAAGAAAACTGTCCATGATCCTGCAATAGAACCTGCACCGACCAAGGAACCTTTGAATGGTCGAGTATAGGTTCCCGTACAGCTAGGTTCCTTTGCGAAGTAAATTGAGGCGCGGGTTCCTGTAGCTCTAAAGTTGCTTTCCTTTTATTCCCTTGAAAGTCGAACTTACTATCGAGAGGGCCAAGCCACTAGCGAAACCTTGCGGATAAGTTCCAGTGCAGATTCATGTATAGCCCTAATAGCACGGAACATTCCGGGAACGTTCCTGGAACGTTCCGCGGGCACCTTCGGAACGTTCCAGCGGAACGTTCCAGGAACGTTCCCGGAACGTGTAAAATGTCCGCCCCTTGGGAACGTTCCACTGGAACGTTCCAGGAACGTTCCACTGGGACCTGAGGGGAACTTTCCATTATTGTTATTTTTAACAACAATTATCTCGTAAACCGTAAGAGATAGGTAAAAATGAATGTCATTTTTGAGTTTTGAGTACCGCATATACTACACTATAATATGATATCCGTATCATAAACTGACATCGATTTTGACCTATCACTTACGGTTTACGAGATATTTATTGATAATAATAACAATAACGTTAATTTATGTTTGGAACGTTCCAGTGGAACGTTCCTGGAACGTTCCCAAGCGGCGGACATTTTACACGTTCCGGGAACGTTCCTGGAACGTTCCGGGAACGTCCCAGGAACGTTCCGTGCTATTAGGGAGGATCCTGAACAAGATCCTGTACATGAACCCGCATCTAAAATCACTCTGTGAAGGAACCTGTACATCATTCAAAGGTTAGCTTGCATACAGCTTCCTCTGCAGGATCATCCCAGTAAAGAAAGTTGAATAGATATAACGCGAAAACGAATTCAGGTTAGATTTGGTGTATTCGATTTGCTGCCACAATCGAATTGGACCTTTAAAGTCAATTCTGCAATGCATTAGGCTCTATTCGGCCGAGTTTATTTTGTGAAATGAGGGGAAATTATAAGTTTTTCAGGGTAGCAATGAGTATAATTATGAAAAATAAAGTTGCTCAAATACATTCGTGCGGTTTGGGCGAGCAATAATAATTATTTGACTGAACGGAGTGATATTAACCAAACTTTGACTCCAATTCGGCAATACACATGATTTGACAGACTCAATTCTGCAAGGTGCAGGGCGATGGACGCGGTGGGTTACTGGTAACTTCATTGCCGACAGTTGGTGTTGAATTTTTTTACTATTTAAAAATGTTTAAAAATTCACAAAATAAAGTTGAAAAGTTGTTTTTTCTGTAATTGGCAACAATTAAGGCCATGTGAGCGTAACCTCAAATTTTTTTTCTACAATTTTTTCAAAATCAACTTACTTTCATACGAAACGCGATATCGAGTTGAAAATTTCGGAAACTAAATATGAAGCACTGAGAAACGCGGCTCTGGTCCTCAATTTTTCGAAGTGTACAAAATTTTTTTTTTATAACAAAATTTTTTTTGCTTTTTTCATGATTGTAAAAATTTCGAACCACAGCCGCGTTTCTTAGTGCTTCATATTTAGTTTCCAAAATTTTCAACTCGATATCGCGTTTCGCGTGAACGTAAGTTGATTTTGAAAAAAAAATGAAAAAAAAAATTTGAGGTTACGCTCACATGGCCTTAATTGTTGCCAATTACAGAAAAAAGAACTTTTCAACTTTATTTGGTGAATTTTTAAACATTTTGAAATAGTAAAAAAATTCAACTCCAACTGTCGGCAATGAAGTTACCAGTAACCCACCGCGTCCATCGCCCTGCACCTTCCAGAATTGAGTCCATGGAGAATAGACATAAGGAGCCCAAAGTCCTGTACATTGACTTCACCAAAAACGAGCATTTTTCTGTCGGATGTACAATAACGCATCGAAATGCTAGATCTTCTCGAGCTCGGCGCTAGTGTGGTACGGGTAACGATGGCCGCCGTCATGGTCCGTGTAAATATAACCTCGAGGCTCAAACATAAATACAAAATTCCTAAATCGTTTAAACAATTTGTGAGTCATGTACAGAATCCTGCACATTTTCTTCCTTTACTTTTTAACCCGCTTTTCCTTGTTGAATTCAATTTGTGAGCGCAATAATTCAAAAGTACATATACCTCGTCCATTGCAGGATCTCTACAATTTCACACACTTCAAAAAAAGATGTTTCGCGGTTGATAAAATTATTTGAATCTTTTTTATGTCAATCACAATTTATCTCTGTAAATTACATATCACAATCGTCAATAATTCAAAAAGTGGCAATGTCAAGAAAGACAGCTACCATCCAATACCCGTGCGAAACTAGCGCCAGACCCGGGAACGGGAAGTATTGTAACCATTTTCATACAACAAAAATGTGCTCACATTCGGTTACACTACTTTGGTCTCCTTATGTCTATTCTCCATGATTGAGTCCATGGAGAATATACATAAGGAGCTCAAAGTCCTGTACATTGACTTCACCAAAAACGAGCATTTTTCTGTCGGATGTACAATAACGCATCGAAATGCTAGATCTTCTCGAGCGCGGCGCTAGTGTGGTACGGGTAACGATGGCCGCCGTCATGGTCCGTGTAAATATAACCTGTGATATAACCCTAATCAAAAATACAAAATTCCTAAATGACTAAAACAATTTTTTAAGACATTTAAAGGATATTGAAATGTAAAAACTGTTATATTCACGTGGAAGTCCGATATCAGTTCTGTGATGCGTATGCGTACAAGATTGGAAACTGATCAGTTATATCCTTATTGTTTTCCACGTTTGTGCAATAAATCTGAAGTACCTACCACGTCCATTGCAGGATCACTTCCATTACATAGAATCACCGATATTTCGAGATAAGTAAAATCAATTTTCTCCGTTTTAATAATAATTTATACATTTCTATTATAATCACATTGGTAAATAATGTAAGATGTCAACATATACGGCGGCCATTTTTCTACGTGCAACACTAGCGCCATAACTCGGGCAGTATTGTAACCCTTTTTATACGACAAAAATTTGCTTATTTTCGGTTACATTACTTTGGTCTCCTTATGTCTATTCTCCATGATTGAGTCTGTAAAATCATGTGTATTGCTGAATATTGGAGTCAAAGTTTGGTTAATATCACTCCGTTCAGTAAAATAACTATTACCGCTCGCCCAAACCGCACGAATGTATTTGAGCAACTTTATTTTTCATAATTATACTCATTGCTACCCTGAAAAACTTATAATTTCCCCTCATTTCACAAAATAAACTCGGCCGAATAGAGCCTAATGCATTGCAGGATTGAATTTAAAGGTCCAATTCGGGTGTGGCAGCAAATCGAATACACCAAACCTAACCTGAATTCGTTTTCGCGTTATATCTATTCAACTTTTTTTACTGGGATGTACAGTCTCCTTCGCCAAATTCCTGTACAGGAACCGTCCAGCAACATGTCCAGGATCCTCCGAGGTTCCTTTACAGGAATTTTCAGCTGGGTTATGGAGTAAGAGGAGGCATCTTAATTTAGAGCGGTTAGGTCTGATCTAACGCCATTATATTTTATTATAATACTTTAATTTATAGTTGTTTTTATCAAATATTCCCTTCTTTCTCAAACGCCACAGAAGTCACGATTCTGAAAAAGAACATTTCGTGCTGGGTTAATTGTCTACTCTCTAGTAATCTATTATACTGACATGCAAATCAACCAACGTGACAAAGGAATATAAGCACGAGAATTATAAAAATTATTAAACAAACGATGACTGATTAGACAGTATGCGTGCACGAGGAAGCGAACAGGCAAGCGTGGAGGTGTAATTATTTCGAACTAGATACCGAGAAATGATATCCTCAGTTTTTTAAGCTTTAAGGAGTGAATTTGAAAAGCCGAGCCATGTTCTATGTAATATTCTACTGATCTAAAATATTAGCATATTATTGTTGGTATGTCAGCACGATTTTCGCGAGTAGAGGCTGGCTGGTGGCCCTGGTGCGATCAAATATTGGTCAATTATTCACTCGCAGTCCTCATATACTGCAGTCAGTAAAATGTGTTAAAATTTGAATAAATTTGCGGCGATGAAAGATCCCCGACACCTCCGATTGGAAGGGAAAAGAACAAGGGCTACGCTCGCTTCGCCAACGGTAGCGGCATCAGCCAACGGCAATTGGGGATATTGCATGAAATGAGATTAAAAGATATTTTGATTCTTTAGTAACTCATTAGCATATTCTAAAAAGAAAAAGTTTTCTATTGACTAAGAAACATGTTTTTTTTTATGAATTAAGTTTGAATATTGAGGTCTTTCGCGGCATTTCGCGCCAAAAGCATCGATTGGCTCTATCTCAATGACGTCACTCTACGCGGGAAAATTCAAATTGTCTCAACTGTGTGAATTTTAGATTTTGATATAAAAATTCTTTATAAAAATGTATTTGAATTCATCAATGTCTCTGAACGGCTTTCATGTCCATTCTCGCATTTCATGTCATTTTTCAAAATATTTTCAGCCATGTTTTATTTAATACAATTTATTTAATTACTGCTCAAGACACCTGAATCATTCCTTTTTTTAGGTAAGGAAACATAATATGTTACATATGTAAAAAATTATCAAAAATTTCAAAAAATGAATCAACACGGCCGTTTTTGCTGTTCACGATGAATAATTTTCAATTGCAAAATGCATACAGTTTTTTATTTGTAAATTTTCCAAATAAAAAACTATTCAATTTTAAAAAGTTACAATTAAAAATTCTCGAATTTTGAAAACATAGAATTTAAATTTCTTCAATTTTCAATATTTGCAATTCTAGATTCATTAATTTGGAATATTTATACTTTAAAATAATGTAATTTTTAACGTTTTTTTTGGAATATTAAGTTCAATTGAAATTCAATTACTTCAATACTTCAATTCAACTACACATTTCAAAAAAATTTCAAAATTACATCGTTCTAAACTATAAACATTCCAGATTAATGAATCTTCAATTGTAGATCTTATAAATTCAAGAATTTTAAATTGCACATCTTGAAAATTCAAATCTTTAAAATTGAAGAGTTTTCGATTTTGAAAATTTTAATTTAACAATTATGCAAGTTTTGAGTTTTACAATTTGGAAGATTTAGAATATTGAAAACTCTTGACTGTTGATCTTCAAAATCATCCAAATTTAAGAATTTTCATTTATACATCTAACAAATTTGAGAATTTTTAAATGCAAATCTTAAAAATTGAAGAATTTTTCATTGTGAATCTTCAAAATTGAACTTTAAATTGAAAAAGAAATCATTAAAATTACATTATTTTAAACTATAAGCATTCCAAATTAATTAATCTTAAATTATAAATATTCAAAACTAAACTGTTCAAAAAAAAAAACATTCGAAATTATAGAACTTTGAATTGTAGATCTGGAATATTGAAGAATTCTTAATTTTGAAAATTTGCAATTGAAAATTCTGTAATTCTTATGATTTACATTTAAAAAAATTTTCCATTTGGAACATTTAGAATTTAAAAGTAATTAAAATTAAGGATTTTTAATTGTAAATTTTCAAAATTAAGAACTTTTCAATTATGAAGATTAACTGTTAAAAGCTCTATAATTATCAAGTGTTACAATTAAAAATTTTCGAATTTTGAAAATCTAGAATTGAAAGTTACTAAATTTTAAATATTTATATTTTAAAGATCTATAATACTAAACTCTTTTTTTAAACAGTTCAATTCTGAAAATTTACAAATGAAAATGATATAATTCTGAATGTTTAAAAAAATATATAGTATAATTTTAATGATTTACAATGGAAAATTCTTCAATTTTGAAGATTTACAATTGAAAACTCTTTTATTTAAAATATTTATAAATCAAAAAATTTTTAATTTTGATAATTTTGAAGATCAAAAGTCAAGAGTTTTAAACATTCTAAATCTTCCAAATTCAAGAAATATTCTTATGTAAATCATCGAAATTACAGAATTTTTAATTATGTAATTAAGTATTTAATTTTGAACGTTTTTTTTTTTTTTTGAACACTACAATTTTGAAAATCTACAATTGAAGATTTATTAATTTGGAATGTTTAAAATTTTTAATTATGTAATTTTGAAAGTCATTTTGGAATATGTAATTAAATTTTGAAGATTACAAGGAAAAATTCTTCAATTTTTAGGACTTGCAAATAAAGATTTTTCAATTTTAAAAATTTGAATGATTTTGAAGATCAAAAGTCAAGAGTTTAACATTCTAAATCTTCCAAATTGGAAACATTTCAAATGTAAATCATCAGAATTATAGAATTTTCAATTGCAAATTTTCAAAATTAAAAAATCTTCAATTTTAAAGACTTGCAATTCAAACTTCTACAATTCTGAAGAGTTAAAATAAAAAATTCTTGAATTTTGAAAATAAAGAATTGAAAATTCCTAAATTTTCAAAATACAGAATTAAAAATTCTCAAATTTTGAAATTTTTTTCTTGGAAAACTTCAATTTTGAAGATTTACAATTGACAATTTATTAATTTGGAATGTTTACAATTTTGAATGCTATAATTTTAAATGTTCTTTTGGAATATTATGGTTTAATTTGGAAGATTTACAATGAAAAATTCTTCAATTTTTAAGATTTACAAATAATGATTTTTCAGTTTTAAAGATGTATGAATCAAAATGGTTAAATTTGAATGATTTTGAAGATCAAAATTCAAGACTTTAATATTCTAAATCTTCCGAACTAAAAACATTTCAATTGTAAATCATCAGAATTATAGAATTTTTCATTGTAAATTTTCAAAATTAAAAAATCTTTAATTTTAAAGACTTGCAATTCAAACTTCTACAATTTTGAAGAGTTAAAATTAAAAAATCTCGAATTTTGTAAATAAAGAATTAAAAAATCTTAAATTTTTTAAATACAGAATTGAAAATTATTCAATTTGCAAGATTTATAATTCAAAGGTCTGTAATTTTGAACGTTTTTCTTAGAACACTTCAATTTTGAAGATTTACAATTGAAAATATATTATTTGGAATATTTACAATTTTTAATGGTGTAATTTTGAACGTTCTTTTGGAATATTATGGTTTAATTTGGAAAATTTAAAATGAAAAATTCTTAAATTTTTAAGATTATCAAATAATGATTTTTCACTTTTAAAGATGCATGAATCAAAACAGTTAAATTTGGACGATTGTGAAGATCAAAAGTTTAAAATTTTAGATCTTCCCAATTGAAAAGATTTCAAATATAAATTATCAGAATTTTTAATTGTAAATTTTCAAAATTAAAATATTTTTAATTTTGTAGATTTAAAATTCAAAGTTTCACAATTTTCAAAAGTTAAAATTAAATATCCTTGAATTTTGAAAATACAGACTTGAAAATTCTTGAATTTTAAAATACGGAATCGAAAATAATTATTTATGCTGTTATTTTGGACTTTTTTTGGAACAATTAAATTTTGAAGATTTAAAATTGAAGACACATCAATTTGGAATTTTTATTGTTTAAAATTATGTAATTGTGAATGTTTTTTAAAAAATATATAGTTTAAATTTGAAGATTTGAAATTAAAAAATCTTCAATTTTTACGATTGGTGCCCAGCAGCTATATCTTAGTGACGTCACATCTGTTTAAGTGCGACCAAATAGACTTGAAGTAAATATTTTAATTAAAAATTAGAAACACAAAAAAATACTTTTCTCCATAAGTTTCTAAAAATATTTTTATCTCATTTCATGCGACATCCCCATTGTAAGAACAGCAGCGATCGTCGGCGACGACGAGGCAGCAACAACAGCAACAGCGACAGCAAAGCAGGCATCAAGCCGCAACAAAAAACACCTGTTCTCTAACTCGATCTGGTGCAGGAAATGCCAAAAAACTGGGCCTGAGATATTTCCAATCACTCTTTTTTTAAATCAACATAAACACTAATAACTTAAAAGTTAGTTAAGTCATTTGAGGTTCCTGAATTTTGAGGATTTAAAATTTTATCCCTTTTAAGATAGTCAATTAGGTCCCAGCTACCTGCGTACGGTCCCCCACTACGCAGCTTCCCTCACTCAACTGAAATGCTGCCGCCGAGCCTGGTCAGCGAGAGTCCTTTGTACCTCATGAGAACTAAAATGCGAAATGCAACATTTTTTAAATTTAGTACTTGGTAGTTTACAAATATAATATCCGAAGTCTACGGATTATAAAGATTTCAACTTAACTTGGGAAAATTCCTGAAGCTAAAATTTAGTCAGGTTTCTCAAAATGATCCTTAAATAATTTTGCACTTCCAATTCAAAAGTATGAATATTCTCATTCTCTCGTACGTCCTGCACGTATAACAAAAATGTATTTATGAAAATTCTTTTTATCCTACTGTTAGTGTTCAAACAGTATTTTTTATTAACTTTCATAAATAAATTGCATAATGTTCATAATAGTATTCCACGCGGAAAAGTTATACGAAGTGGAAAATATTATGTATAATTTTCATTTTTTGTATAAAAAAGAAATTTTAAGACATATCGTCGGAATCGTTATAATTCGGAGGTTTCGAATATTATATTTATAAATTACCAAGTGCTAAATTTAAAAACAATGTTATATTCGCATTTTAGTCCTTATTGGGTACAAAGGACTCCCGCTGACCAGGCTCGGCGGCAACAGTTCAGCTGTGGACAAGCCGCGTAGTGGGGGAACCGTACGCAGGTAGCTGGAGCAACGTTTCAGTTGAATAACAACTTAGTAAGTTTGAAAATTATTTTCATATTCCAGACTTCACACTCCCATATTCCCCTCTTTTCCCCTTTTTAAAAAATATCTGCGTTTTCTCATATTTTCAAGAAATTTGGCCTTTTTTCGATTTTTTGTTAAAATTTTTGTTTTGGTTTAAAATTCTACTATTTGATGGAAAATTTAATTCTTTTGTTAAAAATGCAACTATTGTGATAAAAAGTCATCTCTTTTTGTCAAAAATTCAACAACTTGGTTGAAAGTTAAAAAATTAATTTTCAAATAAAAAAACGAATTTTTAAACAAAGTGAGCAATTTTCAACTATAATTGTGAATCTTCAACTGGAGTAGTTGAATTTTGAATCACCGAGATGAATTTTTTTACCAAAATAGACAAATTTTCAACCAAAAAATGAGTACCTAAATTTTCAGTAAAAAATTAATTTTCAACCAAAGAGATAAATATTCTACCAGAAATGACGAATTTTCGATAAAAACAAACATAAATTTTCAACTAAAGAAGATAAATTTGCAAATAAAAAATAAACAGTTAAATTTTTAGTTGAAAAAGAAATAATTTTCATCTCAAAAAAACGAATTTTCAACCAAACAGTTAACGTTTCAATTGAAAGAGTTAAATTTTAAACAAAAAAAAATGAATTTTCAACTTAAATGATGAATCTTTAACTGAAATAGTTGAATTTTCAAACAAAAAGATGAATTTTCTACCAAAAATGACGAATTTTCAACAAAATACATGAATTTCCAACTAATGAAGATAAATTTGCAACCAAAAAATCTGCCCGCTTCGCGGGCACATTCTCATAGCGCGCTTCGCGCGCGGCTCGCTTCGCTCGCAAGTTTCAGCGCGCCTAGGGCGCGCACCTTTTGGATCTCGCGCTTCGCGCTCGATTATATGTTTATCTCGCGCTTCGCGCTCGATAATGTATTGACCTCGCGCTGCGCGCTAGGACACATTTGTCGTCTAGGTTTTCACACTTCGTGTCCTCGCTAGTGCGCGCTTCGCGGGCTAATACTCTCTTAAAGCTTCATCGTTATGACCTGCTTTTGGTTTAATTATGTCAGTTTTACATAAAAAGAAGAACTAATTTACTTAAGGTTCTATCGACCTTAAGGAACACATTCTCATCACGACACTCGCGCTTCGCGCTCGATATTTCGTTTGATCATCATGTGAACCTCGCGCTTCACGCTCGTTTCTGTTCAT
>CAKNYM010050724.1:0-12975 GCA_932195095.1 Andricus curvator
AAAAGTATTTTAGATTTTATATCAGAATAATAAATTTTGTTAAATAAATAAGGAAATTGTTTGAGCAATTGTTGTGTATCTTTTCGAAAAAAGTAACCCAGATATTCGATTCGTAATATCTCGGGGCCCTCTCAGTGTTTCAAGAAGTATTATTGGTGACTCGATTAACTTCTAAACAACTTTTTATTATTTATTAAAATTATAAATGTGAAGATGGCTTTTATGCAAATGTTTTTGTAATGAAAAACAAACACATTTTATTCTATTATGAGACACATTCTTATATTTTTATAAATATTTTATGTACAGAAATACGAACTTGAAAATAAAAATCTGCTTACATCCTGTTTTTTCCAATGTAATAGTAGCCATATTATAATTTATATTGAATAAAAATAAGTGTATTATAAGTAATATCGCGAAGATTGAGAAAGACGTAGGAATACTTAATACCACTAAAAATTTTGAAGCCTGTAAATGTTCGTTTAAGAAACAATCGTGCAACTTTGTTAAAGGAATTTGATATCTGGCAGAATAAGGTAGCAAGTGAATAAAATTTTTCACCCCATCTAAATATTGGAGATTTAAATCCTTTATGCGACCAGTTGTAAAAATAAACGATCGATTTTAAATTCGAGGAAAGGCATACCTTTTTATCATAAATAATCATTTTAAATCATTCCTAATATATTTATGTGTTTTACAATTACTGTTTGTTGTAAACAATTTATTTGCACATTTAATCATTTTAAATAAGCAAGCCAATGGTAACCAATCTCCGAGGTTTGGGAGCACTGAATCTTCGTCCACTGTCTACTACATTCATACCAATGTGAATTTGTCACTGAACGCCACTGACCGCGCCTCTGCAAATTCTCGCAGATAGTCATGGAGTGTTTCCCTGACTCGTATTCGAGATCTTTCTTTCTGAATCACACACTTCCTCACTTCAACTCTTTGAAAATATAAAGAGTTTTTTATAGCCATTTCATGACTGTATACATTTTCTTTGTAAACTGTCTGATAAGAATTCCAAGACTGTTGTTCCTTGACTATGCTTGAAAACTTTCATGACTTTTCTTTATTTTTCCATGAAAATTTACGACCACTTTATAGAAAGTATTCGAGACTTTATAAAAATCATGGCCCGTCCAAAAGTCCAGCACGAATCTAGGAAATGTTCCAAGACTTATTTTTTCCGTGTATAATGTGGAAAATATTGCAAATATTGTGTAGATTTTTTTTTTAATTTCTATTTTGTTTAAATAGTGAAATTTTCTAAAATTTGAGCACAATATATTTTTTTTAATGATGACGTTGACTGTCATATCAAAGGATGGTTCAAACTTCCATTTTTATAGAGAGCTAAGATCCACCTAATTTGGTTTCAAGTAAGAAAAAAATAATAAATTGCATATCTGTGTTTTTTCGAGATTTTAATTTTAACAAGTGCCACTGGGTAATTGAAGTATCCCAGGTAAATTACAGGAGAAAAAATCACTTTTTGGTGTTTTCGGAATAAGTTCTATGCGTTTGTGAAAATGTGACGAAAAAGCTATAGCACTTTTAGAGAAAATTTCACATTATTCTCATTTCTTCTCCCAAAAATGATTATTGTTGATTCGGTTAAGTTGAAGTTAAGCAGCGTTGGGTGCGGTTAGTACTTGGATGGGTGACCATTCGAGAATACTGCGTGCTGTTGGCACATCGTGGGTGTGGTGAGCCCACACTTGTAGTTATTTACTACAAGAAACTATCCACCTGGAAACACTACTCGAATCGGGTAGTGTCACGCCTACCCTGAAAGGGAAATGGCTTAACAGTATACTTACTAGTGGAATAATTATTTATATTCAGAAGTAACTTTCAATTATTTAAACGAATTTCATTCGTATGAAAAATTGTTTTTTCCCTCAAAAAGTCGGCAATATCCTAACAAAATCAAAATCAAGTTTACCTTTTTATATATTTTATACTTTTTAAATACCTTAGCTTTATTATTTAAGAAACAATTATTCTCTTAAACAAATTAAATTTGTTGAAAAAAAATATTTTTTCTGGAAATTTGGGAAATTTCTCTCTATTCTGCTTTAAATATTAGATGCAATTGCAGAATAGGGACGTCAGCCCTATTTTAGCTGAAAAATAAAATTTCGGTGATTAACTATTAGAATCTTTCATTGAACGATAAATGAAGCGATTTGACGAGGCAAAAGTTTTAAATTATTGTTACTTTTGTTACTACGATGTCTCAAATATGGGTCTGTCACGATATCGGAATGATCATATTTAAATCATCGTTTAGATGCTTTTAAACATCCGTACGGCCTGTATGTCACAAAAATAAAAAATAGATATGCACTGGTGACAAAAATAATGTCGGTCAAACCCCTACACCTTTCCAACGTCTCGTGGGGGCATAAAGTCACCCTTTTGACTGGTCACAAAAATAATGTTGGTCAAATCCCTACCCCTTTCCAACGTCTCGTCTCCTCCCTTCTCCAGTGACAGCTGATGTGCGTGTAACTCTCCTTTTTTGTCGACATAATTAGCTTATGTCGGCATAAAAAAATATTAAAATACATTTTGATTTATTAAAAAGCCATTTAATTTTAATTATTTACAGTGTTTCTAGCCGTACGGATGTTCAAAGGCACATAAACTGTGATTTAAATATGATCATTCCGATATCATGACAGACCCATATTTGAGACATCGCAGTAACAAAAGTAACAATAATTTTAAACTTTTCACGGAAAAAAGTGGATCGTTAAAAAAACTCTGTGAACCAGCAGCTCTAACTATTTTAAATTGAACCTCAGCTTTTCGTCGGTAAATTTTGTTAAAATTACTATTTCGCATTCAGGTTATTTGAACTGACTTCTTAAAAGAGTAGGATGAACAATTTCAAATAGTAGGATGCACTGCACCAGTTGGTAACCGTCCACACTCAGGAGAATAAGAGTTACTATTTCGCGTAGTATGCCTTACTTCTGTGAAGAGTAACTTTGCCGATTTCGCATTGTAACGCATATATGTATATGTATATATGCACTGCACGCATTCTATACACGATTTATAAATAGATTAGCTCGAAACTTTCGACAAAAAAAATGATGTGAAACGTCGATCGATTTGAAAAGGAAAAAATTATTTTATATATGATTACTGCACTTAATTTACGATTATTCTTACACAATTGTACGCACAGAGACTTACGCATATGATCGCACGCTCAAGCGCTTTGAAAAATCGCCCCCGCTGGGGAATCGAACCCTACCTAACTACCTAAAACCTGTCCTAAAACCTAAATCTAGGGCAAGTGTTAGTCAAGTGAGCCACGGAACCGCTTAGATTTTTCTGACAAACTCTGGGTCAAGCGGTTTCGCTGAAAAAAACGTGGCCAGCTAAGAAATTATAATAAATAATTACTTAAAATTTTTTTAATTAATCTCTTACTGATGATTTCTAATATTTTGTAACGACCTTCGGAAAAATATTTTGCTTAGAAGTATTAACTCACACAGTAAATATATTATTAGTAATTTATATGTATTATTATGAAATTATTAAAATTACAATTTTTAAAAAGTACATATTTTGTATTATTGAAAATTAAGACTTGAAAACATGTTTTCGAATGAAAGTTTTGGAATTTTGATTTGATTTTATTACTATCTCACTTTATTTAAAACGCAACATTCATTTACATAACTGATATATAAATAAAAAATAGTTTAAAAATCGTAATAATATATCAAATGCAAAATCGAAATCACTATTTTAAGATGAGACAAACGTTGAATTGTGATTTAAATTTAATTTTTTTGCACAAATAAAATTTTTCTCATGAGATATGGGGATGCTGAATTAGAATAAATTCCCCTTTTTCCCCCTATTCTCAAAACCTTTTCTCTTTAAATATACGATATTTGAAATTGTACCCATTATTGAATAATAATTAAAGCAATTATAGCACTTAAATAAATTATTTATGAATAAATAAGGTACACGTTCCAAGTGCAGACCATTAAAAATAAATACTCTTAAACAAATTTGAAGATGAAACATTTTATAGCAACTTGAAAATGTGAAAACTGCCGACAGAAGTTATTATCCAAGATAAAATTGGAACAGTTACAAAATATATATTATTTTTTAAATAAGTATTAGAAGATTAATACATTTTAGTTGAAATGTACAAAGTTAAATCCCTAATTAAAAAATGGAATATTCCAAACTCATCAACTGCAATTTTAAATGTTCTAACTTGAGCAATTTTTAATTTTTTTAAATTTTTACTTGAAAATTTAACTATAGTTGAAACTTTTTTTGTTGAAAATTAATTTTTTTTAACTCACAATTGAACTATTCCATTTGTGTTTGAAAATTGATCTTTTTTAGTTGGAAATTCAACTATTTGGTTGCATGTTCAAATTTCGTTCAAAAGTTATATTTTTTGGCAGAAAGTTGGTTAAAAATGTAACTATTTGGTTGAAAATATATTAATTTTGTTGAAAAGCTGTCTTTTTGGTTGAAAATCAAACTACTTTGTTAAAAATGCACTTTTTCAAACTGAAAATTGAAATTTTTGATTGAAAATTATTTTTTGTATTGAAAGCTTATATTTTTGAGTTAAAAATTCGAGTTTATTATAGAAAGTACTTTTTTGGCACGAAAATTCAATAAATAGGTAGAAAATTGGTTTTTTTCATTTGAAAATTAGTTTCTTGAAATGAAAATGTAGGAATTCCATTTTTGGTTCAAAGTTGATCTTTTTTATTTTGAAAATTCAAATATTTGGTTAAAAATTTATGTAATCTGTTAAAAATTCGTCCTTTTTTTGTAGGAAAATAATCTTCTTGCTTTAAAATTCGACATTTTGAATACAATTTTTTGTCTCCATTGACTAAAAAATCTTTTTTGGTTGAAAACTTAACTCTTGTTGAAAATTCGGGTTTTTGGGTTAAAGATTCAGCTGTTTTGTAGAAAATTTGAATTTTCTCTGGAAAATTCAATAGTTTGGTGATTTTTTAACAACTTTGTTAAAAATTCATTTCTTAGTTAAAAATTCATCATTTCAGTTAATGTTTTTTCTTGTTTGTTGAAAAGTAGATTTTTTAACTAACAACTGTAATGCTTGGTTTGAAATTAACTTCTTCATTATTAATTCATATTTTCGTGTTGAAAAATCAACTGCATTGTAGAAAATTCAACAATTTGGGAGAAAATTTAGTTTTTTCAATTGAAAATTAATTTTTTGAAACGAAAACATAACTATTCGATTTTTGGTTAAAAACTTTTGTTTTCAATTCAACAATTCAACTATTTCGTTCAAAAATTATCTTACGCGTTAAAAATTTAAAATTGCGAAAGTTAAAAATAAATGTCTTGCTCAGTTACAATTTTTTTGAAAATGTGCAAAAACATGTTTTTTTTTTGGATTGAGTCATATGCACACATTTAAAAAAAAGTTGAATATGTCGAAACTAAAATATATTCAGCTTGAACCAAAGAAACCTTTTTTTTATTTTTATTTTTCGGAAAAAAATGTTTGTCGTGAATTAGGATTTTTGGGATTTCATATCTTTTTTTGCGATTTTCGAACGTTATAAACTCCACGAAAAAAATGTTTCCCATGGATAAAAAATAATAGCATGTTTCTTTGGTTCAAGGTGACTCAATTTCATGTTCGAATGAATCCAAAAAACATTTTTTTGTATATTTTCCAAAAATTTTCAATAAGGCAAATTTTTTTTTTCATTTAAAAAAATCTTGGAAAGAAATATTTATGAGAACGATGTCAAACATATCAAAATTGTGTATTTAACTAATTTTATTTTTTCCCGGACTTTTTTATTTCGCTCTGGATGGGTTTCCAACGATCTAAGTATATCCAATTTTTAAAAATAAATCTTTAATGGCAGAAATCATTGAAAAATCATTGAAAGTTATTTAAAAATGTAACATTTCTTAAGAAAAGATTGTTTGTTCTTTTCGACATATGAAAATAAATGTTTAATCTTTCCCCTATTTTCCCCTTTTTCGTGCGAAAACCACCCTATTTCCCCTTTTTTGAGCTCCTTTTACGCTGTGATCCCTGTAATATCAAAGATCGCGATATCATAGTAGTATGGTAGATTTTATTGTTGTTGAAAATCTGAAAAAAAATTAGAAAATATTTTTTTTTTCATGAAATGGTAGTAATTTCTACTATTTTTATTTTATTTCTATCAATGTGAAAAGGTTGAAAAAAATTATTACTATGTTAAAATTGGAAATTAATTTGAACTCAAATTTTATTACAAATTATTTTTGATTATTGGTTCAAAAAATGATATGTCGAAAACAATGTATTATTCTACTAAAAAATAATTCTTCCAAATAATATAATATTTGAACCTAGGTGGCTTAATCAAGTACGATCCTAATCAATTTCAGTGTTATAATAAATTAAAAATATCTTAAGCAGAAAATTCCATAGTAGAAATAATGTAAAAAAAATTATTCTTTTTATATATAATTCTTCAGAATATTTTTAAATTCTGAAAATTTTGTACAAAACAAAAAAACAGTATTGAAGTATAAAGTAGAGTTATTCACTATGTTCATTTATAATAATTATCTCAACTGATATTATGATAAAAGAGAAAACATTATAAAATAGTTTCCGATAATTTAATTTTTTAAAATGTCAGTGCGAAAGTTTATAGATTGAGAAGCGAAAATCTGTTGTTTTACTGATAAGCAAGTTATAAGTCGTCCTTCTTTTTTAATTTCAAAGGGACCGCCTAAAAAATGTTGCGGACCGAGCCTACACGTTTCTAGTTGTGCCACTGAACTTACTTACAATTTCAAATAGTAAGGCTAACAATCTTGCACAGTGCATATTGCAATGCGAAAAAGCAGATCGAACTCACTTGCAAAAGTCAAACTCACAATTCTTTGCTTACTATGAAAATTAGTTATTCATACAGGTTACATGTTCAAATGTACTATTTCAAATAGTTATTGAAACTACTTGTTCTAGTAATCTTTCTTTTTACAATTTGAAGTAGTAATGCTGACTTTAGACTTTGTATATTTTGAGATCACTATCTCATTCAGTATCAAAAACAATTTGAATTGTTTCTTGTGCAATGCGAACAAGTAAACTTCAAGTTAACAATACATAAAAGTGAATCTAACTGTCTACTTTTTTCCGTGTTGCCTCATCAAATCGCTTCATTTATCGTTCAATTAAAGATTCTAATATTTTTTTGCCGGAAAATTTTTTTCAACCAAAATAGGGGTGACGACCCTATTCTGCAATTTAACCAAATATTATAACTAATCATTATTAAAAACATGAATTTTATTTTTTATATGCATAAATTGTTTACACGATCAATTATTAATATATTCAGTATTCCGTGATGTGCTCCTAGAAAAGTTCACATTTTTTCTTATACATTTTTAGTCCAAGCTGCCTTTTTTATTTTGTATATCTTAATATATTAGCTTTATTATTTGATAAATTATTTTTACTTCAAGAATTTGTTTAGAAAATTCAGGAATAAATATTGATTCATGGTGATAACTACTCATTTTAGGAGTCAATACGTTTTATTGTTTATATTTTTAAATGGCTTAAATAATTGCTTATAGAGAGAAAACTTCCGAGACACCTGCAAAATAACAAGTTCCCACAGACCATTCTCGAAGGCAACGTAGAGTAACATTTTATAAGAAAGAAACGCACTTCTATACACAAGTTTTGACAATTGGACGCAATACTATAATTAAGTCGTAATTAACTTTTTAAATAATTCCTAAGCATATATACAAAATATAGCTTATGTTTTCAATATTAACTATTAGCTATATTTATAACAGAAAAGAGAGATATTTTTGTAATTTTCTGGAAAAATTTTGTTTAAACAAATTTAATTTGTTTAGGCGAATAGAGGTTTCGTAAATAATCAATTCAAGGTATCGAAAACGTATGAAGTATATTAAAAGGCAACCTTGATTATAATTCTGTGAGAAAAAAGGCGACTTTTTCAGGAAAAACAATCATTCCAACATGTGGAATTTATTTAAACAAATCGGAGTTTGTTTAGTAATAAGGTTGAGGTAATGAAAACATATGAAATACGTAAAAAGACCACAGAAATAATTTTTGGCAAAAAAATGAGAATGAAGCTCTCAAATGTGTAGATTTCGTGCAGAATTGACCTTTTTTGATTTAGAGGTACTTTTCGGGGCACTATGAAGGTGTGTTAAGGGTGTTAAACCTTAAGGGTGGTAAGCCCATGTTATTGATAGAAAGAATTATTTGCTGACAAGACCTTTATAAATCCTAAAAATTTTCTGTATGATTTTCTGAAATTCACAAATAGTTATTCTATAAGAACCCCAAAGAGGTTTTTTCTTTTGTATTTTACGTAGGAAATTTCGAGTGCCCAGCGGCAACTGCTGAATTAAAAATTCCAAAAAACAGAAATATGCATTTGTTTGTATTTGGAACCGAATTCAGGGAATCGTTGCCCTCCAGAACAAAAACAAATTTCCCCATGCATATTTGAACTGCCCTGCTGCCACATGTCTTTAACCTGTTGTCGCTTTTCTCAAGATTTTAATTCTCAGCTATTATTTTAGCATTTTTAAGTGATGAAATTAAATTCACGAATATTATTAAGTAAATAATTCAACCTACATTTTTTACTGCATTTCAGTAAAAGAACATTCTAATCTAGTTAGTTCAGAAAGCGTCACTTTTGAATGAGTTTCGGAACTCGTAGATTTTATATGTCCTGACTCTAAATGAAACTTAAAATTTGAAGGAATTTCAAGCATTTCTATTCCAAACTTACGGGGACTAAATTGAGAAAAGTTTAAAATTTAATGAAGTTGACTGTGAGAGACCAGAGCTAACAAATTCAGCAGCGATAAAATATGTAAAGTCATTTTACAACTTCCAAATTAAATATTTGATGAATTCTTGAAACTCGGGATTAAATTTTTATTTTCTTGGAATATTTGAAATCTCATCCGTTTGGAGAGAATACAGAAATAATGTTTTTCCTTCATGTAATATTCACTACTTATCAGCCGGCGATTTGTGGGTAGCGTGAGTTCTTTCCTCGTGTGTGAGCTTTTTCCATGGGGAAACGCCACCGGAAACGTACCACTCTGCCAGGATTTTCCGCAGGATAAACAATGAAAGCTTTAGGAAGTTACAAAAAAGACAAGAAGAGTGTTTGAAGTTTCGCCAAAAGAAATGGCCGGAATTTGGAACTATTCCGAATCCGGCATGACAGCTACAATGAAGACGCTCGTTTCTTGAAGTATATTTGTTTCAGTCTTTACACATTTTAAATCCCTTGTTTTCTTTAAAGCCATTTCAGAACATATGCGTCGAATTCTTTTTTTGAAGATTGTAAAGTTATTCTTGGGAATTTTCAGAAGAGAATAATAATTTATTCTTTATGGATCGTGTGCCATATTTGAAAATAAGTATAAATGAGAACGACAGGCAGCGATTTCAAATTAACGCGGCAGTACTGAAGTTGTAATTAAATGGTAAAAAGTGTCCAACCAAACCGATTCATCCGAACTCGGCATGACAGCAGCATTCTGCCTGAACCATTTTAGTATAATACAATTAGAACTGTAATGTCTTTTGAAAACTAGATTCTTCGATAAATAGTACATCACTTATAGATACTTTATGAAAGTACTGAATTGAGAACATCCATAAGAAGTTTAATTTCTTCTATATTGTTGTTTAAATGATGATCTAACTAAGTAATAGGACGTTTGAAAAAAAGTTCTTCCTTTGTAGTTCTAATAGGGATGAAAACTTTTTTTTTTGCCTAAAGCAATCCCATAATTTATAATTTTATAAAATTGTCTTCATTATCCGCATCGTACATATATGGCCAAAAAGCACTAAGAATAAAACAATTATTCTTATTTGAAGACCAACGTATTTTTTTATGAGATATGTAGTTATCGGAAGAAATAGTTGAAAGCCAGTGAGTTCATACCTGAATTGCAATAATTCCACTGAAGTCGTTTCTGTCCTTTCCAAAAGACCTTGAAATTTAAAAAAATCTTTAAAAATTTTCTATTTGCTATTTTCTTAGAGTTATGTATATCAATGTGCTCGACTATTAAACCATAAAATGTGTGATATATATGTTATCGGGATTGTATTTTCAATATATCACAAGAATAGCATAGAAAGAAGTTTGACATCACTTTTAGATATTCTTTTGTAATTTAAAGTCAATAAAAATTAAGTCAGAGTCATCCTTTATTATATATTATTGTTGCAATATTTAAAAAATACATAAATGATAACATATATCACACATTTCATGGTTAAATAGTCGATAAAATTGGTATTACTCTAAGAAAATAGCGAAAAAGTCGAGTTTAAAAGATTTTTAAAAACTTCAAGGACATTTGGGCAGGGCGTACATATTTTAATGGCATGGCTGCTATACAGGTGTAAATTCAATCGCACTGAATTATTTTTTTCTGGTAAATTAGATCTCATAAAAAATTTGTTTGTCTTGAAATAAGAACTAGTGTGTCACTTTTATTGCTTTTCGACTGAAAGTAAGAAGAACTAGTCTAGATTCACCGAAATTCGGTGAGCGTAGAACAAGTATTTTCGGTGAACCCAAGGGAGTTGGAAAAGGGTGACTATAGGTACACCGAAATTCGGTGTGCGTAGCATACATATTTACGATGAGCCTAGACACTTCGTTACTGAAATCACTGTAAATTCTAGCTTTCTCCGTTTTTCTCCAATTTTTATAATACAAGCGTATCTCAGCTTCAAAAGTTACAGAAAAGTAATTAATAATCATTCTTGTGAGTAATTTTTTGATTTAGACAAATAATCACTTTAATTTTAATGCGAATAAGAAGGCGTTAAAAATTACAATTTCTTAGATCTTCTTAAAACACAATTTACGTTCATTATTTGGCAGTAAAATTACTATTGCGCATATAGAATAAAAATTGTATACCTAACGACTAGGTCCCACTCGATAAAGTTAAATTTCACATTTTAGAATTAAAGTTTTTCTCAATTTTATTATAAACATGTGATATTTTTCTGCACGTATAAACTTTGAAAATCTCTTGATAATAATATAACAATTTCACAAATTTATGCGATTAATTAGTCTGAAAAACCTTAATAATTATTATGCTTTTTATACTTCGCTCGCAAGTTTGAGCGCGCCTAGGGCGCGCGACTGTTGGATCTCGCGCTTCGCGCTCGATCATATATTTATCTCGCGCTTCGCGCTCGATTATGTATTCACCTCGCGCTACGCGCTCGGGCGTATTTGCATCGCGCTTTACGCTAGGCTCCTCTAGATTTTTGCACTTCGTGTTCGACTTCGATGAAAAGAAAAAGTTTGTTTCCAAATATTATAAAATTATCAAAACCTCTACATATTAAGTGATTGTTAAATTTATTTTTATTTCAGACTGAAAAGGAACTTTATTTACTCAAGGTTCTATGGACCTTAAGGAACACATTCTCATCCAGACACTCGCGCTTCGCGCTCGATATTTGATTTGAAAATCATTTGAACCGTACGATAGAAACAAAAAAGTTTGAGCGCACTTACGGCGTGCGATTTGGTAAATACACTGAACGCGCACTTTGTGTTTCGTGTTATATGTTCTTCATATAAAAAAATACTAAATTTGTATTTGATTTCAAATGAAAAGTAATGATATAATTCAGGCGACAAATTTTATTAGTTAACATTTTATTTTAGCTTGTGCCGTTTATCAAAAAAGTTAATTTTTTCATTTTGAATATATTCTTACCACAAAAATTGATTACGGGTTCGTAAGTCTTTTTTGAATGCACAATTTTTGTTCATTTATATGTTTTCGTACCTTGCATTGTTTTTTCAAAAATTTGATTTTTTTTACTGTCAATGTTATTTTCACGAATAAAACAAAAACCACGCATCCTATCGAAACATGAGTCACAATAAATTTGTACCTCTTTCTTGGATGAACAAATTTTGTTTCGGTCATTTTTTCGTAGCTGGTAATATTTGTCTGAAAATTTGATTTTTCTAGTTTCAATGCTGTTTTTTACGAATAAAACAAAAACTACGCGTCATATCAAAAAGTGAATAATAAGAAATTTGTAGATCTTTTTTAGGTGCACAATTTTGGTGATATGATCTTTTCTGGTATCTTGCATAGTTTGACAGCAAAATGGCTTTTTTGATTTTTCATTAATTTTTTGTGCGATCAAAATTTGAATTTTTTATTTTTCAAAAAATTCAAAAAGTTGTTATGAAAATATTATAGGGTGTTCAGGAATCAACGTTTTTCTCCTCCTGAATTTTTTTCATATCGTGCGTTTTTCGGCTTAAAATGTTCATTTTAGTTTGTTTTTTGGAATTTTGAAAATGCTATAACTCCAGTAATTTTTTTTTTATCAAAAAAGTCATAAGAATATTTTGTTCGTCATTTTGCGTACTACTAATAACCGTACATAGAATTTTCAAATCTTCAAAAAAAGTGGTCTCAAAAATTTTCAAAATGTGCTCACTTTTTGGATTTTCATCCAAAATAGCTGGTTAACGAACTCGTTCTCTATTTTTCGGCCATAAAAAAGTGTGCCAAAGCTCAATCAAATCTGATCATTTTTTCGAAAGTTATTGTGGCTACAGACAGACAGACAGACAGACAGATAGACATACAGACTACAGACAGACAGACACCTTCGTAAAAATCGTTTTTTCTGACTCAGGAGGTCTCAAAACGTGGAGATTTGATGAAAACCGACTATGTCAATTTTTACATAAAACCAATACCTTCTCATTAGAATGAGAATGTAAAAAGTGAAAACTAAGTAAATTTTAAGCTTTTTGTGGAAGGGGGTTTGTTTTAGACTAACTCGAACTAACCCAATAAAATTTTTTTGTAAATACCAAACAAAAA
>CAKNYM010050725.1:5472-19403 GCA_932195095.1 Andricus curvator
AAGCGCAATTCAGGATATTCAGAAAAATCAGGGAGATGAGGGAATTTTAGGGATTTTGGATCATTTAGGAATTCAGAGGTTTTGAGAATTTTTTAGAATTCAAGGAATTGAGAAATTCAAGAAATTCAGAATGATATAGAAATTCAGAGAAGCCTAAGTATTCAGGGAATTCAAGGAATTCCGAATATTCAAGAAAAAATTGAGAACTTAAGGGAATTTAAAGTATTTCAAGGATTTCAGAGCATTTAGGGCATTTCAGAAATTTACATAATAAATGGAATTCAGGATATTCAAAAAAATCAGGGACTTCAGAGAATTTGAGGAAATTCGGATCATTTAGATAATTTAAGGAATTCAGCGATCTCAAAAAATTCATAGAATTTGATGAATTGAGAATATTCAAAGAATTAAAGGAATTCGGAATAATCAAGAAATTCAGGGAGTTCAAAGTAATTGAGGAATTCAGGGAATTCAAAGTATTTAAGGAATTCAGGGAATTCAGAATATTGAAGAAAAATCAAGGATTTTAGGGAATGTAGATAATTTCAAGGATTTAAGAGCATTTAGGGAATTTAAGGAATTTACACAATAAATGGAATTCACGATATTCAGGAAAATCAGGGAGTTCAGAGAATTTGAAGGATTTCCGATAATTCAGGTAATTCAAGGAATTCAGAGATCTTAAGAAATTGATAGAATTCGTAGAATTGAGAATATTCAAAGAATTTAAGGAATTCAGAATTTTCCAGAAATTTAGGGATTTTAGAGCATTTAGAGAATTAAATAATTCACAGAATTCATGGAATTCAGGTAATTGAGAGAATTCAGGGATTTAGATCATTATTGATTCTCAATAAATTGAAGAAAATGGAGGAATTGGAATAGTTCAGAGAATTCAAAAAATTCTAGGAATTTCAGGTATTCAGAATATTGAAGGAATTTAGGGGAATCAGAAAATTCAAAGAATTTGAGGAATTCAAAATATTCAAGGATTTCAGTGAAATCGAGGAGTTGAGATAATTTCGAATATTCGACTATTTAGCAAATTCAAGAATTTCCGAGAATTTAAAGAATTTCCGGAATTGAGAATATTCCAGGAATTCAAGGTATTCCCAGAATTCAGGATATTCAAGGAATTCATGTGGACATTTTAGGTTGAAATTAATTGTTTAACTAATCATTGATTTTAATTATTTTTTCAACTATGAAATATTATTTTCAAACGATACAATTTTAAAAGATTTAATAAATAAACCAATTCATTTGCGATGTTCCGATATATGCTTTCAATTCAAAATTGTTTAATTTTAAAAGATCCCAGTTTTGAATAATTTAATGTTCAAAGTTTCAAGCTGAAAGCTGATCAACAATAAAGAGTCCACTCATGCTTGAAATGAAAAAATTGTGATTGTAGTAGATTAGCTGTGAATCTCGACTCGGTAAGAGTTCAGATGGTTAAGGCATTTCAAGCGCGGATAACACTCGGATGGGTGACCATCTGCGACGTACTACCAGGTTGTGTATTCGCTGCGTTTTAACTCTCGTCGAGCAGGAGGTTCGTCGAAAAACCGGCTGAACTTGAGAGGTAGTTTTCTGCAGTTTTCCTCTCCCCTGGCCAAACTTCGAGGCAAATGAAGGTACTTCTAATAAAGTCGGATGCAGCCGCGGGTTATCACTGGTTGTGATTGAATTCATACATCATATATATTTATTTCATATTTTATATAAATATATAAATATAAGAATATAAATATTAAGTTTGAATTAAATAAAATTATATTTAAGAGAGAAAATCAAATGTTCTTGTGAAAAATGTCTGTTCGGAAAACCTGACCTTGCTAACCTTGACACTTCCTTTAGCTAATTCAAGGTACGAGGTAGACACGCATACAAAGACGCATCGTGACAAGCTATATCCCCTGGAAGATCCTTTTATAAACCTGGGGGTTGTTGTACGCTAAAATTTCTTCAGGGAATTCTATAGTGAGATTATCTTGTCTTTTCGAGAATGTGCTATAAAATTGAGATAAAACTTCAAAATGGGTTAAGAGTCATCTCATATTCACTTTCTTTTTACAGTTTCAGAGTGGCGATATCACCTGGAATCCTGGCATGACCTGGGACTTTTTAAATCGCAAAAAAACCTTGAAAAACCTGAAGATGACCTGGAATTTAATTTTAGGACCTGTATTTTTTTAGTGAGAACTTTTTTGAAATCAATTTCGTCTTGTAATTTATAAACTATTCGAAAATTAGGAATTGATGTTTCTTCCTTACGTACAGTAGTCCAAAATTGATCTCAACTTTGAAACTTTTTTTACTCTATAAAAAGTATGATTTTTTAAAAAGATTTCCGTCATTTCATTTGTATATATTTTTTAACAGTAAGTATTCAAGACTTTTTTTAGGAATTTTAAACTGTAATTAAAAGTTAATATAATTATATTATAAGGAACCTGAGATTTTTTAATCAATATGAGTCATTTTGGTTATTAATTGTATATATATTGAATATATTGAATGGGTTATAATTTATTGAATAACGAATAAAGGAGAGAATCTTCCAAAGTTAGAGAAAAATGTTAGAAGTTTTTTGAATTTTCAAAAATTTTTTATTTACTGTTTTAAAAAATTCAACTATTTGTTTGAAAATTAACTTTTTGATATTCATTCATATTTGCGGGTTGGAAATTCTACTCTTTTGTTAAAAATAATTCGCCTCTTTGGTTTCAAAATAAATCTTTTCTTCTAGAAATTTCAACTTTTTTTGGTTAAAAATGCAACTGCTTTGTTGGAAATTTAATGGTTCTTGATTTAAAATCAAAATATTTATTAGTTGAAATATCAACTATTACATTTTTTGCCGAGAATTTATCCTGTTTGGTTAAAAATTTCACTACTTAGTTGGAAGTTGAACTCTTTTAGTAAAAATTCTTTTTTTTGTTGTTGGTTGAAAAATAATTTACCTAAGTCAAAATTTAAATATTACATTTTTGGTTGCAAATCCTTCTCTTATTTTTTTCTGAAGATTCATAATTTTAGTTAAAAATTCATCTCTGGTTGAAATTTTAAGTATTTTGTTGAAGATTCGTTCCTTGTTAAATGAAAAATTCGTTTTATTGGTTAAAAATTCATTTTTTCAAATAAAAATGTTGATATTACATTTTTCGTTGAAAATTTGTCTTTTTTAGTTGAAAACTCAACTACTTGCTTGAAAATTGATTTTTGTTCAAATCAAAATTCATCTTTCTGGTTGGAACATAAGCTCTTTTTTCAATAAATTTTTATTTTGGTTTAAGGTTCAAAATTTCAGTCAAAAATGTATCTGTTTGATTGAAGGTTAATTATATTTTAACTGAGAATTGAATTGTTCCATTTTTTATTTAAAATTAAACCTTTTCGTTGAAAAATTAACCTTTCTAGATGAAAAATCAGGTATTTTTTTCAAAATGATTTATCTTGGTTTGAAATTATCTTTTCGATAAAAAATTCAACAACTTATGTTAGTTGAAAGTTGAACTCTGATTAAACTAATTTTTTTGGTTAAAATTTTAACTAACTGATTAAAAGTTGAACTCCTTTACTAAAAATGAATTGTTTTCTTTGAAGATTTATAATTTTAGTTGAAATTCACCTCTTTAGTTAAAAATGTAATTATTTTGTTGCAAATTCGTTTTTTTAGTCAATAATTCATCTCTTTGATTGAAAATTCATTTTTTAAACTGGAAATTTAACTATGCTATTTTTGGTTGAAAACTTATCTTTTTTTTGTTTAAAATTTCACTATTTGGTTCAAAGTTGAATTCCTTTGTTAAAAATTATTTTTTTTTTTCACTCAAAATTGAACTATTCCAGTTGAAGATTTATCACTTTAGTTGAAAACTTATCTACTTGCTTAAAAGTTTATTTCGTTGAAAATTTGTTTGATTTTTTCAGTTGGAAGTTATTTTTCAAAATAAAAATTTAACTATTCCATTTTTGGTTAAAAATTGATCTATTTACTTAAAAATTTATCTCTTTGGTTGAAAAATAATTTTTTTAACTGCAAATTTAACTATTGCATTTTTGGTAAAAAAATGTATTTTTTTTAGTTTAAAATTCCACAATTTGTTTAGAAATTCAAGTATTTTGTTGAAAATTCGTTCTTTTTCAGAAGAAAAATAAATTTTTTTGGTTAAAAATTAACCTACTTCATTGAACGTTGAACGCCTTTGTTGAAATTTTTTTTTTAAGGTTCACATTTTCAGTTGAAAATTAATCTTTTTGGTTAAAAATGTAACTATTTTGATAAAAATTATTTTTTTTCTAGTTCAAAGTTATTTGTTGAACTGAAAATTTACCTATTTCACTTTGGTTGAAAATTATCTTTTTAGTCGAAAGTTCATCTCTTTGATTAGAAATTCATTTTTAAACTGGAAATTTAACTATTCCATTTTTGGTAAAAAAAACTTATCTTTTTTAGGTGAAAATTTCACTATTTGGTTGAAAATTGATCTTATAGTCAAAAATTGATCTATTTAATTGAAAATTCATTTTGAACCTGGAAATTGAACTATTCCATTTTTGGTCAAAAACTTATTGTTTTTAGTTGAAAATTTCACTAATTGGTTGAAAATTTATCCTTTTTAGATGAAAATTCAACTATTTTAAAAATGCAACTACTTGATTAAAAGTTCAACTTCTTTGTTATAAATTCATTTTTTTTTTTGGTTTAAGATTCATAATTTCAGTTGAAAATTCATCTTTTGGTTAAAAATTCATCTGTTTTTTTGAAAATTCATTTTTTAAGTGGAAATTAAACTATTCCACTTTTGTTCAAAAACTGATCTTTTCAGTTGAAAATTCATTTCTTTGAGTGAAAATTCATTTGTAAACTGGAAATTTAACTATTTCACTTTTTGTCGAAAACCGATGTTTTTAAGTTGAAAATTCAACTAAGCGTTTGAAAATTCAACTATTTGGTTGAAAATTCAACTATGTGGTTATAAATTAAAGTATTTTGTTGAAGATTCGTATTTTTTAGTAAAACATTAATTTTTATTATGTTGAAAGATCCTTCTTTGAGGTGCTATCATGAATCGCCACTCTCAGTTTGAATTTCGCTAAACAAAAAAGAAACTTTATTAAGGTTGAAGATTCATATTTCCGTGTTAAAAATTCAACTCTTTGGATAAAAATTCATCTCTTTTTGTTTGCTGGAAATTCAACTCTTTAGTTAAAAATTTATCTATTTTTAGATAAAAATTCAGACTTGGTTGAAACATAATTTATTTTGCAGAAAATTAGTCTTTTTTTTTGCAGAAAAAATTCATTTTTTTCAGAGAGTTGAACTCTTTTGTCAAAAATTAATTTCTTTGGTTTGAGACTTATCATATTAGTTGAAAATTCATCTTTTGGATGAAAATAATTTTTTCAACTGAAAATTTAACTATTCCATTTTTCGTCGAAAATTGATCCTCTTTAGTTGAAAATTTAACTATTTGGTTCAAAATTTAACAACTCTATTGAAAGTTGAACTCCTTTCTTAAAAATTATTTTTTTGGGTTGAAAATTCATAATTTCTGTTGAAAATTCATCGTTTTGATTGAAAATATAACCATTATGTTCAAGATTACTTTTTTGAAGTGTTCCCATTTTCCAGTTTGCATCTCACTAAATTAAAAAAGAAACTTTGTTCAGGTGTTGAATTTGAGAGTTGGGTTTTGAAAATTTAATTATTTGGTTGAAAATTCAATTATTTTGTTAGGAAGTCAATTTTCGTGGTTGAAAATTCAACTGTTTTGTTGAAAATTCCTCTTTTTTTGTTGAAAATTCAACAGTTTGGTTGAAAACTCATATTTCGGTTGAAACTTAATCTATTTTATCGAAAATTTGTCTTTTTTGTTAGAAAAAAATTCATTTTGGTTGAAAATTAATTTTCTTTGGATTATTATTCAGCATTTTAGTAAAAAATTAATCTTTTGGGTTGAAAATAATTTTTTTAACTGGAAATTTAACTATTTCATTTTTGGTGAAAAATTGTTCTTTTTTAGTTAAAAATTGAAATACTAGACTGACAGCTGAACGCCCTTTATAAAAACTTATTTTTTTGTTTGAAAATTCAACTGTTGAGTTTAAAATTTATATATTTTTTTTAAATGAAAATTCAAGGACTTGGTTAAACGAAATTTATTTGATAGAAGTTTGTCTTTATGGAAGAAAAAAATTCATTTAGGTAAATATTAATTTTCTTTCGTTTAAGATTCATCATTTCATTTCAAAAATTCACATTTGTGTTTAAAATTAATCTTTTTATCTTGAAATTTAACTATTCCATTTTTGGTGAAAAATTGTTCTTTTTTTTGAAAATTTAACTACTTGGTTGAAAATTTAAATACTCGACTGACAGTAGAACGCCTTTTTTTAAACTTATTTTTTTAGTTGAAAATTCATAACTTCAGTATAAAAATCATTTTTTTCAGGTTGAAAATGTAACCATTATCTTGAAAATCCCTTTTTCGAAGTGATCCCATTTCCAGTTTGCATCTCACTTAATTAAAAAACAAACTTTATTGAGGTGTTGACTCTGCGAATTGGTTTTTAAAAATTTCATTATTTTGTTAGAAAGTCAATTTTCGTGGTTGGAAGTTCAACTGTTCGTTTGGAAATTCATATTTTCGTGTTAAAAATGCAACTCTTTGTATAAAATTTATCTGACCAATTTTAAATATGAGATGAAAATTCAACTATTTAGTTTAAAATTTATCTCTTGTTTAAAATTGGTCTTTTTTGGTAGAAAAAAATTCATTTTGGTTGAAAAATTACTTTTCTTTGGTTAAGGATTCATCATTTTAGTTAAAAGTTCATCTTTTTTTTTATTGAAGATTCATAACCTCAATTGAAAATTCAACTATTCAGTTTAAAATTTATCTTTCTTAAATGAAAATTTATCTTTCTCAGATGAAAATTCAACGATTTGGTTGAAGCTTAATTTATTTGATATAAAATTTGTCTTTTTTGGCAGAAAAAAATTCATTTTGGTTGAAAATTAATTTTCTTTTGTGCAGGATTCATCATTTTGAAGACTTCAGTTGAAAATTCAACTATTTAGTTTAAAATTTATCTTTCTTAAATGAAAATTTATCTTTCTTAGATGAAAATTCAACTACTTGGTTGAAGCTTAATTTATTTTATAGACAATTGGTCTTTTTTGGCAGAAAAAAATTCATTTTAGTTAAAAAATTAATATTCTTCTGTTTAGGATTCATCATTTTAGTTGAAAGTTCATCTTTTTTTTTTTGATTGAAGATTCATAACCTCAGTTGAAAATTCAACTATTCAGTTTAAAATTTATCTTTCTTAAATGGAAATTTATCTTTCTTAGATGAAAATTCAACGACTTGGTTGAAATTTAATTTATTTTATAGAAAATTTGTCTTTTTTGGCAGAAAAACATTAATTTTGGTTAAAAAATTAATTTTCTTTGGTTAAGGATTCATCATTTTAGTTGAAAGTTCATTTTTTTTTTTTGATTGAAGATTCATAACCTCAGTTAAAAATTTAACTATTCAGTTTAAAATTTATCTTTCTTAAATGGAAATTTATCTTTCTTAGATGAAAATTCAACGACTTGGTTGAAATTTAATTTATTTTATAGAAAATTTGTCTTTTTTGGCAGAAAAACATTAATTTTGGTTAAAAAATTAATTTTCTTCGGTTAAGGATTCATCATTTTAGTTAAAAATTCATCTTTTTTTTTTGGTTGAAGATTCATAACTTCAGTTGAAAATTCAAGTATTCAATTTAAAATTTATCTTTCTTAGATGAACATTCAACGACTTGGTTGAAGCTTAATTCATTTTATAGAAAATTTTCCCTTTTTTTGCAGAACAAAATTCATTTTGGTTAAGAAATTAATTTTCTTCTGTTTAGGATTCATCATTTTAGTTAAAAATTCATCTTTCGTTTTGGTTGAAGATACATAACTTCAGTTGAAAATTCATCTTTCTTAAATGGAAATTTATCTTTTCTAAATGAAAATGTATCTTTCTTAGATGAAAATTCAACGACTAGTTGAAGCTTAATTTATTTTATAGAAAATTTGTCTTTTTTGGCAGAAAAAAATTCATTTTGGTTGAAAAATTAAATTTCTTTGGTTTGGGATTCATCATTTAAGTTGAAAATTCATCTTTTTTTTGGTTGAAGATTCGTAACTTCAGTTGAAAAATCATCTACCAGGTTGAAAATGAAACCATTATGTTGAAAATTTCTTTTTTGAAGTGATGCCATTTCCCAGTTTGCATCTCACTAAATCAAAAAAAAAAACTTTATTGAGGTTGACTCTGCGAGCTGGTTTTTTTAAATTTAATTCTTTTTTTAGAAAGACAATTATTCATTTTGGTTAAAAAATTAATTTTCTCTGGTTTAGGATTCATTATTTTAGTTAAAAATTCATCTCTTTTTTTCGGTTGAAGATTCATAACTTCAGTTGAAAAATCATCTCCCAGGTTGAAAATGTAACCATTACGTTGAAAATTCCTTTCTTGAACTGATCCAATTTCCCAGTTTGCATCTCACTAAATTAAAAAAGAAACTTTATTGAGAAGTTGACTCTGCGAGTTGGCCTTGACACTAGGGGTAATGTGCCAGAGGGAAGATGAACGTGGCAGATACAGAGATGAATCGTGAAAAACTATAGGACAAGAGAGCAAGAAGGTGATGGACTGATGGGGGTTGGCGAGCCTTTGTATGGGGTGGATGGCAAGGAACTCTGGGGGATTTTAATGTATGTATAAACATTGAGCGGTCATCATTGCTCACGTGTGAGAACGCGTAGGGTGTGGGAGTTCGGGGGTTGGGGGTGGTTTAAAGAATCGGTGGTTAGGAGGCTCCGAGATGACGAAGGAGCCTGGAATGGGGTGGTTCGGATCGATGTGTGTGCTCCCGCCCTCTTCTTCCTCCCACCGCCCCTGGGGGTAGTTATACAAATTTCCAAGAGTGTCTGCCTCCCTCCTGCATTTTCCATCCCTCTCGTTCTCCTTTTCTCCCATACTCCACTTGGTACTCCACCTCTGGATTCTTCACCCTTCCTCTCTCCACCACCCTTCCTCTCTTTACCACCCTTCCTCTCTTTACCACCCGTCCTCTTTTTACCACCCATCCTCTCTTTACCACCCTTCCTCTCTTCTCCGGGCAGCTCTACAGTTACCATGGCAACGTGGGGGCGGGCCTTTGCATATTATACTGTGTGTGACAAGCTGACTCGTTATATGTGCTCGTGGGAATGCGGGAATAGGTGTACATATAAGGGGTCATCCAAAAATTACGTAAGACGATTTCGGGAAGGGGATAAGCTGGCTCAAAAAAACATCAGCTTGATCTGATGAAAAAACTTCTTCTATTTTTAAAAATTAAAAGAAGATTCATGTCTTATAAACGAAAAAAATTACTTTTAGAAACAAACTTTAAACTCACGAAAAATAATTATTTGAACGACAGTTTATCTAATTAAATTTTTTCTCACTGTCGCTTCTTGAAAATTTGTTAAAAATGTTTTCTCTTTAAAAAACTGTTGTTACGATTTGAGCTATAGAAAAAATTATTTTTAAAATTGGAAACAACAGAATTGTAGAGAACATTTTAACTAAAAACGACCATCATTACAAGCATTTAACCATTTTTTTAAACATCGTAAGAAGGGATATTAAGAAAATATTCAAAAGCAAAAATATATTTTTATAATAATTTTTTTTTAAGTTTTAACATTTTTTTAGTTTAAATATTATTTTTAATATGAAATTACATCATCAGTAATATCATTTTAATTTTTGAAAATCATAGAAAATGTATATTTTTTTAGAGATCCAATTTTTGGCACGAGAACTATCTTGATAGAAAATAGAAATTTATAAACCACAATAATCTTCACATATTATCAACAATATGGAAAAGAGACAAAATTCAATTTTTATCATTCGTATTGGTGAATTCAAAGAAAAAATTCAATTTTGTGTATTTTGCATATTTTTGACTCAAATTACATAATTGCATTTTCAACAGAATAGATGAATTTTTAAATAAATAGTTGATTTTCAACCAAAAAGATTAATTTGCAAGCAAAAAGATTAACTTTTAACCACTATGATTAATTTTCTACCGAAAATACGAAGTTTCAACAAAATACATCAATTTTCAAAAGAATAGTTCAATTTTCAACTAAGAAAAATGAAGTTTCAACAAAAAATTGTATAGTTCAATTTTCAGTTTAAAAAATTAATTTTCAAGCCAAAGAAAATAAATTTCCAACCAAGAAGATTAATTTTGTACAGAAGGAATAAATTTTCGACTGGAAAAATAAATTTAAAATAAAAATTTTTTTCAACAAACCATTTCACCTTTTATCTAAGTAGTTGAATTTTCAATGAGAAACTCTAATTTTTCCAACAAAAAATGTATTTTTTTTAAGTAAACCGAAAAAGATTTTAATTTTAAATCAAAAACTGTTAAATTCAACCTTAAGAAAAAATAAATGTTTAACGAAATAGTTTAATTTTTACCAGAATAGCTGAATTTTCAACCAAAAAGAATAACTTTGAACCAAAAAGATTATTTTTCTAAAAAAAAAAGAATCGTCAATAAAAAACATTAACCAACGAATATAAAAAATGAAAGAGTTAAATTCTCAGTTAAAAAAATTGGGTTTCAGCGTCAAAAAATGAAATTTCAACCAAACAGTTCAATTTTAAATTAAAACAAATTAATTGTAAATTTAAAAAATCTAATTTTTAACAAAATGTTAGTTTTAATTTTTAACCAAAAAGAGGAATTTTGAAACTATAATATTAATTTTCAAGCAAAAAGATTAACTTTTAACCATGAAGATTAATTTTCTACCAAAAATACGAATTTTCAACAAAATACATGAATTTTCAACAAAATGCATGAATTTTCAAAAGAATAGTTCAATTTTCAACTAAGAAAAATGAAGTTTCAACAAACAATTGTATATTTCAATTTTCAGTTTAAAAAATTAATTTTCAAGCCAAAGAAAATAAATTTCCAACCAAGAAGATTAATTTTATACAGAAGGAATAAATTTTCCACTAGAAAAATAAATTTAAAATAATTTTTTTTTCAACAAAGCATTTCACCTTCTATCTAAGTAGTTGAATTTTCAATGAGAAACTCTAATTTTTCCAACAAAAAATGTATTTTTTTTAAGTAAACCGAAAAAGATTTTAATTTTAAATCAAAAACTGTTAAATTCAACCTCCGCAAAAAATAAATGTTTAACGAAATAGTTTAATTTATACCAGAATAGTTGAATTTTCAACAAAAAAGAATAACTTTTAACCAAAAAGATTATTTTTCTATACAAAAAAAAATAATTTTCAATGAAAAAACATTAACCAAAGAATATAAAAAATGAAAGAGTTAAATTTTCAGTTAAAAAAATTGGGTTTCAGCGTCAAAAAATGAAATTTCAACCAAACAGTTCAATTTTAAATTTAAAAAAATTAATTGTCAATTTAAAAAATATAATTTTCAACAAAATTTTAATTTTAATTTTTAACCAAAAAGAGGAATTTTACACTTAGAATTTTAATTTTTTACCAAAAAAGACGAAATTTCAACAAATTACATGAATGAAATTTTCCACCAAATAGTTGAATTTGCATATAAATATACAGATTTTCAGCAAAAATGAAATAGTTGAATTTTCAGGAAAAAAATTAATTCCTACGAAAACAACAAAATAGCCAAAGGAAACTGAAAAAAATCTGAAAAAGATAAATTTTGAACCACAGAAATGAATTTTCAACCAAAATGATGAATCTTCAACAAAGAACATGAATTTTTCATGAAGAAATTGAAATTTGAACCAAGCAGTTGAATTTTGAGCAACAAACCAATCCATTTTTCAATCGAAGCATTTATTAGTTGATATTTCAGTCAAAAAAATTTATAATTTCAAATAAAAAACAGTTGGATTCAACAAAAAGATTTTATGATATTTTAAAAGATTATTATGAGGGGTTTTCAATAGATTTCAAGCATTTAAAGGGACTTCAAGAAAGTTTTTAAAATTGTAGCGTATGCTGAAAGATTCCAAGAAATTTTTGAAAGATTAAAAAAATTTCAATGAATTTCCAATGATACAAATGATTTTTAGGTATTAAAAAAAATGCTATACAATTTCAAAAATGTCCTAGAATTTCGGAAGATTTGAAATAATTTCATAGGATCTATACGTTTATAGGATATTTGAAAAGATTCCAACAGATTTTTAGGGAATTTTAACTGATTTTATAAGATTTTCGAGGAGTTAAATGATTTTGAGGAATAATGAAAGTTTTAATGTATTTTAAGAAATTTTTCACGATTTCAGGAAATATCATCACATATCATGGTATTTCACGGGTTTTTCAAGAGATTCTATGGAATTTCAACGGAATGCAAACATTTGGAGTGATCTTATAATATTTCGAAGGGTATCAAGGCATTTCATGAGATTTAAAGGATTTTAACATGATTTTCAAAATTGGAAAGAATTTGAATTACTTTTAATTTTAGGGGCCGCTGTAAAGGGGGGGGGGGGGTGATTTTAGAAGAAAAAAAACGTTACGTAATTTGTAGACGACACGTGAGAGATCCTCCACCTTGAAAAGTGGTGTATGAAGGTTGGAAGGTGTTTCAAAAAGAAAGATGAAGGTGTTCCAAGAAGGTAGGTGAAGAGAGCGAGAACACGGGGAGAAAAGCCTAGGTAGCGAAAAATAAAGAACGCGCAAAGAGAAGTAAATGAATCGTGCGGGAGGATTTTTGGGGAAGGGGTTGGGGGTCAGAACAATTCCTAGGGTACCTCACTTGAGGGTGGGGATAGGGAGGTGAAAATTTCAGAAAAACACCTTATCTAATTTTTGGATGACCCCTGAGAGAGCCTCCACCTTGAAGATTTGTGTATGGAGGTTGGAAGGTGTTGCAAGAAGGAAGGTGGAGGATGCGAGAAGGAAATCCTAGGCGGTGGGAGGTGAAGGATGCGAGAAGGGCATCTTGGTTGCGGGAGGTGAAGGACGCGAGAAGGATAGTCTAGGCTGCAGGTATTAAAGTACATGCGAAAAGAAGCCTAAACAGCTGGTAGTAAACGACGCGTGAAGGAAAAAGAAGGAATCGTGTGTGTTAATTTTTGGGAAAGGAGGGGGGGGGGGGCAAAACAAATCTTATTGTATATTATTTGGGAAGAGGGTGGGGTGACTGCAGGTATTAAACATGCGAAGAAAAGCTTAAACAGCTGGTAGTAAAAGACGCGTGAAGGAAAAAGAAGGAATCGTATATGAGGATTTTTGGGAAAGGAGGGGGTGGGTAAAAACTAATCTCACAGTATCTTATTTGGGAAGAGGGTGGGGTGGAAATTTCATTAAAACATCGTACATCATTTGTGAATGACCCCTAAGTCAGCCTCCACCTTGCAGAGTGGTGCATGAAAGTTTGAAGTTGTTGCAAGAAGGGAGGTGGAGGATGCGAGAAGGAAATCCTAGGCTGTGGAAGGTGAAGGATGCGAGAAGGGCATCTTGGTTGCGGGAGGTGAAGGACGCGAGAAGGATAGTCTAGGCTGCAGGTATTAAAGTACATGCGAAGAAAAGCTTAAACAGCTGGTAGTAAAAGACGCGTGAAGGAAAAAGAAGGAATCGTATATGAGGATTTTTGGGAAAGGAGGAGGTTGGTAAAAACAAATCTTACTGTTTCTTATTTGGGACGAGGGTGGGGTGGAAATTTCATAAAAACACCTTACCTAATTTTTGGATGACCCCAGAGAAAGCCTCCACATTGTAGAGTGGTGTATGAAGGTTTGAAGGTATCGCAAGAAGGGAGGTGGAGGATGCGAGAAGGAAATCCTAGGCTGTGGGTGGTGAAGGATGCGAGAAGAGAATCTTGGATGCGGGAGGTGAAGGACG
>CAKNYM010050725.1:43739-81668 GCA_932195095.1 Andricus curvator
TCCTCCATCCTCCATCCTCCATCCTCCATCCTCCATCCTCCGTCCTCCATCCTCCACCCTCCATCCTCCGTCCTCCATCATTAATCCTCCATCCTCCATCCTCTATCCTTCATCCTCTATTCACTCATCCCACCCCCGCCCTTTATACTCCCTCTCCCTTACCCATAGTTCATTTTTCACGCCCATTCTCCTTTTCCGTTCCATCCACACTTGTCCCTCTTTTCCAAAATAAAAGATCAATATTTTTCTAAACTGATAAGAAAATCAAATGTAAAAATTTACGCCTTCCCCATTCTACTTTCACATCTCCGATTTTCATTCCCCTCTTTTTACTTTCTCACCTTAACCCTTTACCCTCCAACCACTTCTTCCACTAACTTTTTCCCCTTTTCTTTCATATTTTCTATTCTCCCTTTCCCATTTTTCTCCGGTCCCTCTTATCTCCTTTTGCCTTTCCCTCTCGCTTCTTTCCTCATTCCCTTTATTTTTCACTACCCGTTGTCCCTTGCCTTTTCGGCTTTCTTCTCCCTTTTCCCTGTGACTTTTCCTTCAATTCTAAAAAAAGACCCCCCTCTTAACATTCAGAAAAAAAATTAAAAACCAAAGATGATGCCCTTCCAAATCAATTCAAATTTTAAAGAAATTCTCATTAACAATTCAGGAGAAAGGTAAAACTCAAAGGATCCAACTTCAACTGAATAAAAATGTTACAAACAGGAAGATTTCTTCTTGCAATTCAGAACAAAATTATGCACCAAAAAACCCTTTCGCCCCTATTCTCTCTTTCCACATCCCCTTCCCCCTTGTATACCCTCTTCAAACTTCCTCTCCTTTCCCTTTTATTATTTCCATTTCCCTTTGCATTCTTCTTTCAGATTTTCCATCCCCCTTTGCCTCTTTTCCCTTTCTTGCCTTGACCCTTTCCTCTCCATCCTCTTTTCCTACCTCCTTCCTCCCATTTTACTTTCTATTGCCTCTTTTTCCTTTCCCCTTTTCCATTTCTCGTCTGTCCTTCTCTCGTCCCTCCTTCCTCTCACTATCACCTCTTAGCTTATTTCGCTTCTATTTTCTTTTCCCCTTCCCTTTCCGGCTTTCTTCTCTCGCCTTTCTGTCCATTTTGGTTTACTTTTTCTGCCCCCATCCCTTTTTCCTTCTACTTCCACTGTTTTGTTGCTTGTTCCCCCTTTCCTTTTCACCGTTCCCCAACCTTCTTCCCTTTCTTGTGAAGAAAAAGATTGAAAATATAACTTTGAATCATTTAACTCAATAACAATGTCAAAAACAAAATTATGTCTTCTTGAAATAAAAAAAAAGTATGAACAAAAAATCCCTTCTTCTCACTTCTTCTTTTCTCCCTTGCCTCTCTCCCACTCACCCCTTTCAAATCCCACATTTTACGCTCCTCGCTTTCCTGGCACATTTCCCATGCTTCATCCCCCTTTCCTTCTGCCCCTCTTTCCCCTTTCTCTCCATGCCACCTTCCTCTTCCTTCATCCCCTTTCTTCCCTTTCCTTTTATATTTTTTCCTTGTCCTCTTCTCTTATTCCCCCTTTCTCTCTAACAGCCGTTTCCTCTTGCATCTATCTCATTTCTCATTTTTGCTTTTTCTGTTCCCGTTTATTGGAATAGGGTAAGGGAGCATGCATTATTTACGTAAGGATTATTTTTGGAATTTTAGACCCCCCCTCCCATTAGTAAGGCTTTTTCTATAGTAAGTGTATGTAACTTCATCATGCGCGTGAGATTTCGCTACCTACCCGTGCCCTTGAAATCCTTACGTAATAAATGGACACTCCCTAACGGTTAAATTGTCATTATTTTATATAATGTATAGAACTGAAAAATATCTATATCAAAATGTTGAGTTGGGAACTATTAGGCACATTAGATCTACCTATACATTTCTCTTCTTCCCCTTTCCCTTCCAATTCTCCTTCACGATTTCCCACCCTCTTCCTTTTCTTTTTTCTCGCTTTTAACCCTTTCTATCCTACCTCTTCTTTCTCTCCCTCCTCTCATTTCTTGCACTCTTGCCCCCCACCCAACTCTCCCTATAACTTTTTACATTTTCACGTCTTTTTCCCCTCACTTCAATTATCCCTCCCCTACTTTTCCTGTTCTCTTTCTGACCCCTTCCTCTTTTTGCCTACCCCCTTCTTCTCTTTCACTTTTTATTTTCCCATTTCACCATTTTCCACGTTCGCTTCATTCCCCGGATCTTTCTCTCGCTCACCATATCCCCCTCAAAGTACCAATTCCCTTCTACCTCTCACATCCTCCTTCTTGCCCTTTCACATTTTCCATATCTACTTCCCCTTTCCTCCTTCCATTTTATCGCTTCAACCACTCTCTCTCTCTCGTTCCTCCCGTTGCTCTCCTTTTCGCTTTTGCCATTACCCTTTACTTTTCCATTTCTCACTTTCCATTTACACCTGCCACGATATACATTCATATCACCGTATATCAATAAAATTAATTGTTTAAGAGTAAAAAATCGGCAGAAATATTTCATGGCCATTAACCTTTATTGTATTCTGGGTTCAGGCAATCCTCCATTCCTTTGTGAGTAATTTCAATATGTGGACAGTGTTCCGCTATCTAATTTTCGAACAAATGGCAGCTTTATATGTAAGCTTCGGTTCAATGGTCACTCATCTTCTTTATCGTAATCCTTTTGTTATTTTTATATCAACCTCGTTATTATTATATAGCGCTCGTTAGCTCACCCACTAGTTCTAGGTTTTTTTTTACTATACTATAATTTTATTTTATATAATCGAATGTATTCTTAATATTGTACTTAATTTTTTGCCTTAAGAGACACTGTCCTAGAACTTGAATAAACTAATCTAATCTAATCTTCCATACGTTTCCGATGCTCATTTTCCCTTTCTTCAAATTTCACCCCCCTCCTTCCCCGTTCAAGCCTTTACCTCTTCCTCTTCTTCCACCAAATTTCCCTTTCTATTTTCCCTTTTTCCTTTCCCATTTCTCCACTGTTCCTCTTCTCTCTTTCCCCCTTATCCCTTTCCTTTTTCTTATTTCCAATTTTCCTTTACTAGAATTAGGTGACGGTTTAATTGATTCCATTTGATATAAATATTGTAAAGAAGTAAAAAATACATGAAAATGTTGAATTGCCAACTATTACATATGTTCTTCCAAAAGTAATGAGAAGGGAATAATAATTGAACGGAGATTTAAATTGCCACTCCACTCAATCCAAATGCTACAATATTGGATATTCACAAAGGCAGCGATACAAAGGACATTAGACGGGAAATCGACACCCTTGCTGAGGAAATGAAACAGAACTATATAGATTTCCTAGAACAAAGAAACGGCAGAAACGCATCTACCTACACAGTTTTCCTCTTATCCTTTCCATTTCCACTCAATCGGATCCAGTACATCTTCGCCATTACGTACTCCTTCAGGATACTGCTTGTCAATGGAGAAACTGTATACGGAATAGTTTCCTTTCTTTTCACGAGATACATCACCTTGACAAGCAAAATAAAACTCGCTATTTTTTAAATTAGAGAAGAAAAGAGAAATGAAAACTCAAACGATTCTCAATTCTCAGACGATTTTTCAAGCTGCTTTGCAATTCAATTGAAACCTCTGACTCTCTGAAGATTCTTTTACACAGAGTAGTCTAATCATTTCGAGAACGCTTTGGCACACTTATTAGGATGGTTCAAAATTTTTTGGGTGGAATTTTCATGCTCACAACCAGCAAATTTATTTAAATCAAAAGAATGTCAAAGTAGGCGTCGCTTGCTTACAAGGAAGGAGTTCGTAGCCTATTGAGACGTTAATTAAATCGTTCAAATCTCCTGCTAACATAATTTCCCACCCATACTCTTCATACCATCCTCCATCCTCCATCCTCCATCCTCCATCCTCCATCCTCCATCCTCCATCCTCCATCCTCCATCCTCCATCCTCCATCCTCCATTCTCCATCCTCTATCCTCCATCCTCTGTTCTATGTCCTCGGTCCTCTGTCCTCTGTCCTCCGGCCTCTGTCCCCTATCCTCCATCATCAATCCAGCATACTTCATCCTCCATCCTCCATCCTTCATCCCACCCCCACCCTTTATACTCCCTCTCCTCTCCCTTACCAACAGTTCATTTTCCGCCCCCATTTTCCTTTTCCAAGTTCGTTGCCAATGAGACGTTAATTAAATCCTTCAAAACTCCCCCTTCCATAATTTCCCACCCCTACTCTTCATTCGTTTTTCTACTCCTCCTCTCCTACTCTGCGTCCCCTCCTCACACTTTACACTTCGCTTCCCCTCAGTTCCGCAACTTCTTTCTCCTTTACTTCCGCGTCTCCTCACTTCCCTAGCTAACAATCCATTTCCTCTACTTTTCTTCTCTAGCCATCACTTCTGCTCCCCTACTCACCCACATTACCTTATCAGTTCTCTCCTCTTTCTCCCTTACTTCCCCTACTTCTCGCCTCATTTCCCTTAACTTTTTCTACTTCCATGTCCCTCATTCCCCTCTCTGCACCTACTCCCTCCTCTTTGATTTCCCATTACTTCTATTACTTCCCCTCTCCTCATTTCACCTACTTCCCTTATTTTCACGCACTTTTTCTATTTCCTCTCATTTTACCCTCACTTCCCCTCCAGCCCCTTCCCTAATTTCTTCTCACTTTTCCTCCCGGGAAAAAAGTACGACAACGTATTTTTTTTTTATTTTTTCAAGTGATATTTAGGGGAGTACCTTATAACGTGTAAAACGTGTTTTCAATAAGAAATTTATATCATAAAATTCACGAAAATAGAAAATTCCTGAAGTTACATATTCCCGAAATTATAAATTTTAGGATTTAGTACCGAATTTTCGAAATTCCTAACAATGCTACAATCGGGAATTTGAAAAATCGGTAATTTACTGTTTTTGAACTTGTTCTGAACTTGCAGTTCGAGCGAGGAAATCATTATTTAGAAGTAATAGAAATAATTCTTCAAACAAATTATTATTATCTATAACAATATTCTCTTAGAATAACGCTAGAAAGTTGCGTCTTTTTCGAAAATTACCAACTTTTTGACGCTTCTGAGTACAATAATTCTAAAAAAAGTTAATAATAGACAATTAAAAATTATTTAAATAATAATTGTTGTTAATTTTTGGTGATTTATCATTTATGTGAAACTAAAGAGTTGAATACAAGTTGAAAAATGTAGAAAAAATCTAAATTTTATAGGTTCATCTTAAGAGAAAGGAGATGGTTATAAACAATAACGAATTATTTAATCACTGTTGAAAACTCCACAATATCATTAAAAAGTAATATTTTGCTTATTAAAAACAATTGGTGCAGAAAGAATATAAAAAAATAAGAATAAACGCAAAAAAAATATGCGATATCTCATTTTTTCACTCATAGGGTTTTTTGAGGACCTCATTCCAGAAAAAATCGCAACTTTCTATAGTTATTCTCTGAGAATATTTTTTTTTGTTATGGGAAATACGTAGTAAGCCTTATGGGGTTGGCGGAATCCCTAAATGTTCATTTTTTCAGAAGACAAAAAATACATGTCTTTTTGTATTTGAAGAGAATTATAAAAGCTGATTTTTTTATTTTTTGTTTATAATCCTTCGGTATTAACAATTAAAGTTTTTATTACTAGTATTTATTACTTTATTTTATATTTTTCCGTAAACAATAGAAATAAATTTAAAATCAATCGAAATAAGTATAATGGCATCTATAACATGAAATTAATTTTTTAAATATTAAAATTAATTTTTATAAACTTTTAAATTTTTATAACATTTTTATGAATAAATTTTAAAGCTGATGGTTTTACAAATCAGAGAATATTCTTTCCTGCAAATATACTTTTGATTCCACCCTTAGTAGCGCAGAATGAAAAATATTGTAACCGATCAGAATTTTTTTATTTTATAGACAAATTATATTTCGTAACATTATTTTCGACTTGTTACCCCCCCCCCCCATATAACAGACCGTAACATTTCCGTTGTAGGTACTGATGGAAATTCACCAATTTAAAACATGTTTTCAATACCATAAAGAATACAAAATTATAATAATAATAATACAATATAAAAATTTACAATAATTATTCATTTGTTAAAAGTTTTTGAACACTTGAATTCGAGCTGAAATTAAATTCTGAGAATTAAGGACAAGAAAATAAGTATTATCAGTTTGTTTTAAAATTTATATGAATATGATTTTTATAAGATCCTTGAGAAAATTAAAAAAGATTTTTGAATATTTCATATGCGTCAAAAAAGAATCTAGAAGATTTTCAAGAATTTATTTTTTTATTTCATAGGATTTTACAAAATATTAGGAAAAATTCGAGTCTTTTCAAAAATTGGAAAAGTCCTAAAAATACTTTTTAACTGACTTGAATTTTTCTTAAAATTTTGAAAAAAATATTCAAAATGTAACAAAATTGACCTATAATCTTTCAAATTTTCTCACGAATTTAAAAAAAATTTGTTATTCTCTTGAAATCTTTCGAAATTCTTTTAAGGATTCTAAAGTTTATTTTTGAAATCTTTAAGAATCCACATTTCTTAAATTTTTTTGAAGTTAAAATTCTTTTTGAATCGTTTTTATTCTTCTAACTATTTCTTGAATTTACTCGACTTTTTTCTTGTTGATTTTTTAATCTTACCAAATTTAACTATTTTGATTTAAAATCTTCTACACTTTTTTTCGAAATTTTAGGAAATCGTTTGATAGGTTTAAAAACCTTTTTTAATTTTCTCTTAAAGTTCATTTTTCAAAATGAAAAATGATTTAAAATTTTCACACGAATCTTAAGAAAATTCTTTTTTTATTCTTATCAGACCTTCTAAACCTTAAAATCATTCAGCTTCTTCCTTGACAATTCTTGAAATCTTTCGAAATGTTTCGAAATCTTTTTGAATTAATTTTCCAGAATAAGAAATTATTTTAATTTTTCCTGGGAAAATAATTTACTTTTTTTTATTTTCGTGAACTTCTGAATATCTCTCAAACTTACTCAAATTTTTTCTAAAATTATGTAATACGGTAAAATTGCAAAACTTTGCTTCAAAATCTTTCAGGTTATTTTTAAAAATCTTAGAAAATAATAAAAAATGTTTACTAATTTTTTTCAATTTTCTCTTAGAATTCATTACAAAACAATCATTTGAAATTTGCCGATGAATCTTAAGAACAGTTTTTTCATTCTCTTGACACCCTGCAAAATCAGCTTACCTAAAAATGTGTTAAATCCTGAAAAATTAAAAAAATGTCTCAAAGTCTTCCATATTCTTTTTCCACACAATTTTAAATCTTTAAAACTTAAAATTATTATTTTTTAAATAAAACCTAAACCATTAAAAATTTTTTCAGATATAGTGTGGTAGCGAAATGTTAAGAACACAATTATTTCACATTATTAAACAATCCTTCACAATTTAAATTTTCTCTCCTATCAAAAATGTTTATAAACATTTAGGAATAAATTTTATGATGATGTAAAATTATTTATTTACAAATTTTAATATACAAAGTTGATGGTGCAGAAAATTCATAAATTAAAAATGTTACGCAATCGGGTAAAAATACCCCCCCCCCCACTAGATAACAGAACCCTATCCCCCCTTTTTTATGTTACTTCTTTGCTCGATAACATATTTGTTATTATTCTAAACAAATTTTATCAAAAAATGCACTAATTAGAAATTTGTTCACAGAAATACATTCTTCTTTAACTAAAATAACTTTAAATTGTTTTATTAGTGATGTGCAATTAATTATGTATACAATTGAATAATTTTTTCTATGAAGTTAAATAATTTTTTCTATGAAATTAATAAATACGGATAGTGTTCAATATTTTGTATTGTGCACGTCTAACGGAATCTAAAATTCCTTTCTACAATTAGTTTATAAAAATTGATTTGAACATTTCATGAATTAAATTTGTGTGTTAACTGCACTTCACCAATTGCGACTGATTCCGATTTTATTTCGACTGTATACGAAAAGACATAAAGTATAGTAAAAATTAATATTTGTTCAACTCTATTTGTAAACACTGACACATGTTTACGTTTTGCCCCTATGTGCACTTACACCACTAAAAAACAATTATTTAAAAAAACCATAATTTTTACAAATGTAATTTAAACTAAAGAGTGTTTTCTGCAAAGCAAGGAGGGTGAAGATAACGATCTCGAGTAAAAAGAAGCTAAGAAAATATGACATTTGGAATCATCGATTGCTTGTAAAAGCAGGGCTTATGCAAACAGGAAATGTTAATGTAAATTAATATTCATAAATGTCTCAAAGCTATTTTATGGTGAAGCAAATTCGAGTCAAGACACCCGTTACAGAGGATCGTTCCCGCCTTTAAGGCACATAATGCAGCATATAGGAAACTTGTATATATATATATGTACACATGTAGGTATACCTATATGTATATTTGTATGTATGCTTATATATATAGGTATACATTTCCCAGCAGGTCGTATCTTCTCGTTAGCTGTGCGATGATGCTACCCGCTTGGTAGAGTCACGTTTTTAATTTCTACCGAAACGGCTTTAGTTCATTTTCACACCCCCCCCCCCCCTCTGCCACCCAGCGTTACATTCGTCGAACGTCTAATAAGTAAATAATAACTCCTTACCACACATAAGTTACACCACTGAGAAAGTTAAGCCAATCAGGATTGTTCGACTGGTTTATTACACTTAAGGGCCTTCCCTTCTTCTTTTCAAACTTCTTCTTCATCACTTCTCTTCACACTCCAATCCGAATCATTAGTTACAATAATATTAACAAATGATCACTCCATGTTCCCCTCCCCCGCTGCACCCCTCCTCCTTACCCTCTCTGTACCCCCTTTACTTTTCCATTTCATTCTCCCTCTCCCTTCCTGCACCCCCTTTCTTACTCCCTTTCCTTCTTTGCACCTTCTTTCCCTTTCTATTTCACTTTCCCATTTCTTCTCTGCACCCCCTTTCCCTTTCTACTGCACTCTCCCTTTTCCTCTCTGCACCCCCTTTCCCTTTTCATTTCACTCCCCCTTTTCCTTTTCCTTTCCCTTTCTGTTTCCTCTTCGGGTTCCCTCTCTCTTTCGCTTTCCCTCTCCCTTAGGCTTTCACTTTCCCTCTCTATTTTTCCCTTTTCCCTTGCTTTTTTTCCCCTTTCTACCTGTCCCCCACCAAGAAGAAAGTTAAACCAATCAGAATTGTTCTGCTGATTTATCATACTCAACGGTCTTCCCTTCTTCTTTTCAGCCTTCTTCTTCATCGCGTCCTTCTTCTCACACTCTAATTCGTATCTATAGCTACAATGAAATAATTAACTGCTCACTTCGGAAAAATTTATTTAGGATTTATCAAGAAGCTCAGCTGACACAATCAATCATTACTGAATGTAAATCCGAAATTATTCATTACTATAAACTATAACATCAAATTCTAATGACGAGTAAATGTAATGTAAATATTTTTGGTAAAAAGCAATATGTTTTCCCCCTTTCGCATCTCCACTTTTCTCTCCACTCTTTTGACTTCCATATTATAATTTCTTCTTTCCGTTTCCCCTTTCCCTATTTGCCCTTTCAGGCTTTTTTCTCTTTACCCTTCAGCCTTTTCATATTTTCCATTCCGCTTTATTCTACCTCTTCCCTTACGCTCTCCATTTACCCTTTATACTCCTTTTTCTTTACTACACCCATCTTCCCCTCACTCCTTCACCATTTACCCTTTCTGCTCCTATTTCTCTACTACCCCCTCCTTCCCCTTACTCCTTTTCCCGTCGTTGTGATCTTCGTGCCCCTTCCCCCGTTCTCTTTCTCATACTCCAATTTGAATCATTAGCTACAATAAAATTAACAATTGATCACTTCGAATATATATTATGAAAAATCAATATTTCCTTTCCTCTTATCTTTTTCCCCACTGTTCTTTCCCCACCCGCTCCCCGCCCCCTACCTATTGCACCTTTTTCACATTTTCCCTTTACCTTTCCTCTCTTTTTGACAGCCTTCCCCTTTTGCCTTTCCTCTTTTCACCAACACCACCATTCAGAAAGTTAACCCAATCATGACTGTTTGGCTGATTTATTATGCTCAAGGGTCTCCCCCTTTTTTCTTTTTGGCCACCTTCTTCATCACGTCCTCCTCTTCACACTCCAATCCGAATCATTAGCTACAATAAAATTAACAAATGATCACTTCAAATATATTTCTTTCGGATTTATTAAGGTGCTTGGTTTATATAAGCAATCATTACTCAACGTTAATCCAACCTTATACATTACTATAAATCAAAACATAAAATTCTAATGTAGTGTAACATCAATTATCTCAAATGTATTTTGTGTAAATATTTTTCGGAAGAAAAGCAGTATTTTATTTCCCCTCTCTTTTCACTCTTCTTCCCAAAATACAAAGGCAACTAAAATATAAACGACAGTTACTTTTTTTTTGCAAAAGTAGCTGCTAAAAAGTTGCATTTTTAAACGGTACCAATAACGATAACTATTTACTTTTTTAATGATGTGACGGTATCGGTAACTAGTTCCTTTTAAAAACGAACTCACCCATAACTGATTGTTATGCATCATCTTGACGCTAAAAGACATACATTATTTCCTCTAAAAATGGTTCGAGTATGCAAAATTCCCAATGAAACGGGCTTAATGAGTGATTAACGCCACAAGATTAATGTGATGTTCCTTGGTAACCATTAGTCGCTACTCAATAAGAGACCTTACTCGGTTATCAACTAATTTGGAGATCATTTAGAAGAGTCTTCGGAAAAAGTATGTAAATATAAATAATAATAAATAATTCAGACACCATCTCACATATTCTGACACCAATCTGCACACAAATAACCTTCTGCGAAATCGCACGACGACCCCAAACCTCCCACGTCGAGGTGAGTAGGTCTCTTAGCAGCCTGCCATCTCGGAATGTCTGGTGTCTACCTGCTGCTGCCACGTTTGTAGCTACAGTCCTATTAGCTTAGGTATATACCAACTTTCATGTAATTCACGTCATCAGTCACGATTACTATGATTACTCTCTTCAGAATTACAAAAGCTTACTTTTTAATCTTCTTTCTCCTCTTATTCAAAAATTCATTAAAGAAGCTGATCCCACTCTTATACCACCTTGTTACTAACTTTTAATATTTTTCATTTTTTTAATACCGGATATATTTTCAATATTCGAATATTTTTGAACAGCTCAACTACTACGAGTTAATTTTAGGACAGTAGGAAAATAAATAATTATAATCTTCGAATTTATTCATTCATTCACTTTGTCCACATTAAAGCTCTTATTTTCGATATATGAAAAGGAATAAATAAGAGATATAAGAAAAATGATTCTGAGCATTATAACAGGCAATATGACTTTCATATGATAGTGTGAAATAATTAACTGTATTATTCATCGTCATAATGTTTTTATTTGGAAGTCAATATGTGATATTTTTCAATTATGCATGAATGTATATGCTTTTGTCTCTAATTTTTTTACCAGAAGCGATGACATATTCGGAAATCGAGAGAGATTAGGAAACTAACTTGGAAATTGTTTCTTAAAAACATTTAATGAAACTAAATAATGGTTTCGATCGACAGCCTTTGTATAGAAATATTTAAATAAATGGTTACGTCTTTCTAATATTTGTTTAATCAAAAAAATGTATTTGACTTAAAGAAAGTAGTGGATCAACTTGATGAAATGTTTGAATTAATCTAATTACTTGAAACCAAAAATATTATTTCTTTGAATTAAATAGAAGGTCTTTTCAGTCTAATTTCTAAGCAAACCAAGTGTGATACCAACATAAGCCATATATGCATCTTGCTCATTGAAATAATACCTCCGTCACTCATAATTACCCCCACGACCTCACATACACATTCAACAACACATCCCCACCATATCCTCCACCATTACATCCTCCGCTACCAAATTCTCCACCTCCGCATTCTACACCAATACATCCTCCACCACCACTACATCCTCCACGACCACCACATCCTCCACCATTATATCCACCACCACCACATTCATTGTCACCACACGCTCTAACACCATATATGATCCACCACGAAATTTACCACCACAAAATCCCCCACTGTCGCATCCACCACAACCACATCCTCCTGCAACACTAGATCCTCCACCATCACATACTTTACCATCACATTCTCTACCTCCACATCCTCCACCATTACATCCTCCACCTCCACATCCGACAACAACACATTCTCCACTACGGCTACATCCTCTACGACCACCAAATCCTGTACCATTACATCCATCACCACCACATACATTACCACCACATGCCCCACTACCACAGTCTCCACCACCACAGGATGCACCAAAACATTCTCCACCACCACTATATCGTCCGCAACCATCTTATCCTCTACTATTACGTCCAACACCACCACATCCTCTACTACCATATCGACCACCAACACATCCTCCACCACAACATCTGTCGCAACCCCATTTACGACCACAACATCTACTGTACCGCATGCTAATCACTTGAGCAATGCGCCCGTCACTCATAATTACCTTGACTACCTCAAATACGCATTCAAGAACACATCAAGCACCAAATACTCCACCATTACATCCTCCACCATTACATCCCCCACCACTATTACATCCCCCACCACTGTTACATCCTCCACCACCACTACATCATCCACGACCATCACATCCGCCACCATTACATCCGCCACCACCACCACCACCACATCCTCTAATACCACACCCACAACTATGACGTTCTCCCCCACCACATCTACCACCGAATTGACAACGACCTCATCCACCACCACCGAATAAACCACCACCACAACTAAAACCACCACATAAACCACCATCACATCTACCTACATCCTCCTCCGCCACCACATCATTTACCACATCTACCACCACCGCTTCTATATATGTATCTTACTGGTCACTGATTCAATGCCCCGCCACTCATAATTATCCACACTTTCTCACTTACACATTCAACAACACATCAATTAATACATCCTCTACCATTACATCCTCCATCACCACATCCTCCATGTCCACATCTTGTACCAACATATCCTCCATGACCAGTACATCACCCGTGACCACCACATCCTCCACCATTTCATTCACCACCATATCTTCTACTACCACAACCACCACATCCACCACCATATTTAGCTTTCACAGATTAAACGTCAAAGAACCTATGCCAGCAAAAGTGTAGCATCCTCAGTAAAAATTCAATACCAGAAAGAATAAAGTTGACATGTCTAAAGTTACGAAACCAAATCTGTACTGGAATAAAGCTTAATTAGTCTTTTAGATTTTTACATTCTCATCAGAAAAAGTATCAGATTTGTGTAAAATTTGACCCTTTTCCCGTTTTTGTCAAATGTCTACGTTTTGAGACCAACTGAACCCGAAAGAAAGGTTGTTCTTCATCCCCTAGCTGAAAGTACGTCTTTCCGGACGCATTTCTGTCCGGGAACAGTGGCTTCTGCGGCCTGCCAGAGTTAACACGATCTCTGATTGGCTGCGAGATTTTTGTGGCTCGCTGGCGTAGCAACCTGACGTAGCAACGCTCAGTATTGTGTTATTGTGTACTTAGCCTCTGAAAAATATTTATCTTGACAGGTGAATGGAAAAAAGAGACCGTCCGTGTGTTCAACCTCAAAACCGATCGATTAGTGTCGTTGCGATTTTTGTGTATAAAAAGACGGCACAAGACTCCAAAAATGCTTCTTCATCGTCTGGCGGACGAGGAAGAAGTATTAAGAAAAAATATGTGTTTTTAATACCCGCCCCGACCAGCAAAACCTCGGCTACGCCTCGGCTTTGCAAAAGTCGGGCGGGCGACCAAATCCCATGCATCCGCTCAGCTGACCCGAGAGCAGCAGCGGCGCTACGCGAGGTGACGCGCGTGCTGATACAGGCCACACAAGAAAAAGCATCCGAGATAGCAGCCGACAACGCATTTTATTAATTAACATTAATTATTAAACGTACTTTCGGCTGGGGATGAAGAAAAATAGTATACGACACACGGCCAGAAATATTGGATGCTCTGGTGTGCGTGATATAAGGCCTCGGCTTCGCCTCGGCGAATGTTTTTGTCTGTTTGTCTGTCTGGCTTTCTGTAGATTCTTAGTTTGTTGGAACGATAACTTTCGAAAGAATTCACAGACTGAATTGGCCTTTGGTATACTACTTTAATGCCCTAAAAGGAAGGTCAAATTTTTAACCAGCCATTTTGGATAAAAATTTGAAAAGTTACAGCATTTTCAATATTTTTGAGACCATTTTTTTTTTAAACTTGAAAATTCTATTTACGGCTGTTCGTAGTATTCATGAAGAGGAACAATTTATCTTCGAGACTTTTTTTCGATAAAAAAAACAAATTACCAGAGTTATAGCATTTACAAAATTCGAAAAAAGAAACGAAAATGAAAATTTTAGGCCAAACGATGCACGATATGAAAAAAGTCAAGAGGAGAAAAACGTTGCTTTTTAAACACACTACAAAATTGTCGTAAAAACTTTGGAAACTTTCTGAAAAAATCGAAAATTCAAATTTTGATCGCACAAAAAATAATGAAAAATCAAAAATTCCATTTTGCGGTTAAAATATACAAGATACCAAAAAAGATTAATTGACAAACATCGCGCATTTAAATAAGGTCTACAAACTTGTCAATAATCACTTTTTGACAGGACGCGCAGTTTTTGTCTAAATTCGTAAAAAACAGCATCAAAAATAAAAAAATTAAAGTTTTGGACAAACGACACAAGCTACGAAAAAAATAATGAGACGAAAGCTTTTCATCCAAAAAAGAGCTACAAATATTTGATTAATTATTTTTTGATAAGTTGCGTGGTTTTTTTTATTTGTAAAAAACAGCATCAAAAATAAAAAAATTAAATTTTTGGACAGGACACAAGCTACGAAAAAAAAATAATGAGACAAAAGCTGTTTACCCGAAAAAGAGAGTTTACCCAAAAAAAGAGACTTTATAATATTTATTATAATATAATATTTATAATATAATATTAATTATTTTTTGATAAGATACGGGTTTTTTTTTGTTCGTATGAAACAACATTAAAAAATGAAGAATTTAATTTTTGGAAAAACGACACAAACTATAAGAAAAATTAATTAACAGAAGTTGCTCATCTGCAAAAGAGCTACAAATCTGTCGTAATAATTTCTTGATAGGACGCATAGTTTTTGTCTCAATCGTAACAAATAATATTGATTTTAACAAAAATTAATTTTTCGGAAAAACGACACAAGAGACGAAGAAAATAGAAAAGAAAAAAGTTGTTTAACCAAAAAAAATCTATAAATTTTCCGTGAACTCTTGTTATAAAAACATATTAAAAATGAAAAAATACCTTCTTGGAAAAAGGATACACAAGTTACAATAAGATTTTATTTAACAAAATTTTTCGCCTAAATTATATCTACAAATTTGCTCAAAACCACGTTACGCTAGGATGCGTATTTTTAGTTTTAATCGTAAAAAATTACGTTATCAATAAACTAATTGAATTTATGGAAAAAATAACACAAAATGCAATAAAATGTTTGATAACAAAATTGTTTTTTTTTTATATATAGGATGAGCACTTTTTTCAATTATAACAAGACAATGAAAATACGTATGTTTCAAGGCCAATGCATATTATGAATTGTAATAATATAAATTTATTGAAATGATACATTTTTCAGAGCAGTTGAGAATAAAATTTAATGCAAAATATGAAACGAATGTTAAACTAATCATGATAAATAAAATTTGTACTTAATTTTGCAATATCTGAAGAAGCAAACCCAGGCCGAGGTACATAAATCTGCAGCTGGCAGATTTGTTTTATTTAGAAATATTTCAACATATTAATGGACTTTTTCGAAAAGGTCCTCAAAAAATTTCTTTTGGGCTTAAAATATAAATTGGATTACAGAATACCATTATTATTCCGAGAATTCTACATACAAGGACCTTATTGTTGAATTTTCAGGAATTTTTAGAAATTTGTTGTGCTTTAAATATTCCGAACATAAAGTTAAGCTTTTTCCAGCGAAACTGTAATCAAAGTTGGCCTAGCTCCTCTGTGCAGAATGACTTTGTCCTCAATCAAACATACTAATAATAGAAATAAAGGCAATATTTTTGATAAAACAAGACACGGGTTATGTAAATATAATTTAGTTCCATTTGGGAATATTATTGTAAAATGATAGGGGTAGATAACCTTTAGATTTTTTGAGGAAGAGTTGGAGAGCAGGGAAAAGGGTTTTCGTAGAGAGTTATCAGAAACGAAAGGCGAAAACGAAATAAGAGCGAGTTGCTGCGCCAGGGGATGGCGTATATTTTACGTGACTCCTTTATTTCGATACTGGGTTCGATCCCAGTCCAAACCTAATTTGCGTTCCATCTCGCGAGCAAACACTCTGACGACAACGACATCGCAGCTCTCTTTGCCCCATCCAGGATCCAAGTCACCCCAGCCCAACCCAGCCCAACCCTGCCTCACCTAGGCACATGTGATGTATCACAGAAGGTACGTGTATCTTTGTAGAGTCTTCAATTTCTCGATGTCTGAAAAGCCTTTTCCATCCACTTGATAGAAGGAATAGAAGGATCAAAGTTTGGTAGTCTGACACAAGAGGTTTCTAGTGATGTGCTACACCTACTCTTGTCAAAGGAAATAGGTGTGTCTCTCGCTTTTATTTGAGATTGTATGGTTAGTAGATGGAATTACTGGCACAGAGTAGGGAAAAATAGGTTTTTCTGGACAGATTAGTCTAGAACTTACAATTTTGATTCGAATTTAGTGTTTAAAAAAAATAGAAGACTGAATTCAATTCTAATTGCCACTGAAATATGTTGTTCTTCAAGGGGAATAAGACAACACTTATCTTACCGATTTGCAGAAAATTTGTTGTTGACAAAGCTACGAGTCTTCGAATTTTAGGAATTGAAAACGCGGATTATTAAAAAGTTCAAAATTGAAAAAATGACAACTGTTTTTCTTGAAATATTTTGAGTCCATTTACTCAAAACCCACCACTGATGAAATTTCCTTTTTTATACCACTATGTGCTAGAAGCTATTCTATAAGTACAATTTTTTTCAGGGATGTCTAAAATTGAGGTCTTGGCATGTGTATCTTCATTGAAAAATAAAATTTGTTATGTTATAGTGATGTTTTTTTTTTGTTATTAAGGGTTAAAAAATAAGAAAAATGAAGCCATCCTATTTGTTAGACCACTATATGCTGGAAGCTATTCTATTAGTCTGATATTTTCGGGGATAGCTAAAATTGAGGTCTAGGCATTTGTATCTTCATTGAAAAATAAAATTTGTTATGTTATAGTGATGTTTTTTTGTTATTAGAGGTTGAAAAATAAGAAAAATGAAGACATTTTATTTGTTAGACCACTATATGCTGGAAGCTATTCTATTAGTCTGATATTTTCGGTTATGGTCAAAATTGTCTTCTCATGTATATTTGGATTCAAAATTAAAATTTATGATATTATACTGGCGTATTCTTATTACCAGAAGTTAAATAACAAGATCAATAAGGAAATTTTGTTTTTTAAACCACTAGATGCTGGCATTTTTGCTTTTTGTCCGATCTTCTTCAAACATGCCTCTTTAAGGTTTTAGCATGTAGGTCTTCATTAAAGAACAAAACTTGTTATGTTATACTGATGTTTGTTTTATTATCAGAGGTTCAAAAAGAAGAAAATTCTGTTTTTTGAACCACTATATGCTCGATTTTTTTTTTGTTTGATCTTCTTCAATCATTGCTCAAATTTAAGGTTTTAGCATGTAGGTCTTCATTACAGAGCAAAATTCGCGATGGTACAGTGATGTTTTTTGTTATCAGAGGTTTGAAAACAAGATAAATAAGGAAATTTCGATTTTTCATTTTTTGTTATTGCTATTATTGTTACTATTGTAATTGCTATTATTGTTCTTCTAATAGAGGAAGCTTTGTAATGGTGACAATTTCAAAAGTTTTAATTTGTTTAATTGCATATTCCTCAATTAAAAAAAAGGTTTTTATAATAAATTTTTTCTCATTCACATAATTAAAAATTTATGAAAGAACGGAAAAGATTCCTCAAATCGAGACGAATCGATTGACCAAAAATATTAATACATTTTATCGAAGAGTACGGAAGTTATGGTCATTTATATCATTTATATCATTTAAAAAATCCTTCTCAAACAGAAGAACTGTTATCATTAGCATAATACAAAGCAAATAGGTGTGTCCATCGCTTTGATTTGAGATTGTATGTTGAGTAGATGGAAATAATGATATTCGAAATCGAGGATCAAATTTTAGGACTAAAATTGACTTTGGGGGTGAAGCCGTAGTCGAACCCAAACCCGGCATAAAAGCTTTAGAGAGGATCGAGTCGATTGGACAAGATTAAGGAAATTAAATGGCATTTTAGAAAATTGAAAATCGATCCTCCTTTCATTTACTTATTGTAATAAAGTATCAGATATCTCTATTATGATCGAATCCATTTCAAATCAGGCAAGTTCTACTCCTTAAGTCACAGAATTTCTCAGCGACGAAATATGTGGTTTTTATCAGAAGAAATTGGCTAACGTGTATTTTTCAAATTTGAGAGAAAAAATTTTGCAGGAGAACAATTCTATTTCAAATTATGCAGAAGGTTCTAGCTTAATTGAGTTATGTTCTATTTTTTATGATTTTTCAACTTTTTTAACTTAGGTGTAACATTCCTCTCAAAAAGGGTACCTTCAAGATAGAGTTAACTACTTGTTTCAATAACCTGATTTTTCGCAAACAAAATTAGTTCAACAATTGGAATTAATAAATATCAAAGTAGCACTTACCTGTTATGTGATTCGATGAATATGTGGCATTTCATCAGCTTCTTTAGACATTTGATAAAATAAAAATATAACTAAAATAGAAATGAAACATAAAAAAGTGAAAAATTCGAAATTTAATTTTTACTATCTCCAGGGGTGTTGCAAAATCTGGAAGACCTAAACACCCTGGCAAAGTTATGGAATTGTGAAAAAATGCTGGAAAAGCTGTCAAACCTTATGAAATCTTTTGAATACTTTAAGAAGCTTTACAATCTTTGAAATATTTCTAAAAACCATGAAGTCTTTGTGAAATCATTGAAATCTTTGTAAAATCTTTGGGAAATCCCTGATTTCGATAATTTTTAAAAAAAGTAACAAGAGGAAAAGGAAAGAAGGTCGAAAGGTACATAGAATGAAAACAGATGAATTAAATTTTCTGATAAACTAGCGTTTAATAGAATACGTCGAGGTTTAGTACAGTTTAATTTTTGTTGAGTTTCAGAAAACCAGACGAGCTTGCGATGCGGTGTACAGGAAATATGTGTCGGTAAAGGCTTTCTCAGAAAGCAAACTATAAGAATTTGTTCGTCGGTATTGTTTTTTTTTCAAAGTTCATTACTCAATACTCAACTCTGCTTCATCAAATTCACAATCATGGCAGAAAGATTCGTATCAATCCTCAAGTAATTGAACCTGAACATTCAATCAAAATTCGAGATCGAAATTCGAACATCATGCTACATCAAATTTGAGCAAACAAATCTCAACTGTATCTCGCATCAGCATTTCGATGTTCATTGTCACGAGACATTTACCATTGGCCATTTCTATGCAAATTTCGACCAAGGGCTAATATCCAGCCTCCGGAAATGGGAAAAAAAAAAAAAAAAAAATCCGGAAATAAAATGATGATGATATTCGAGATAACACATCACATGTGTAAAATCCGAATCAATGAACATCTGAAATTGGAAAATAACCAAATAGTTATTAAAAAAATCTCCATGCCATGATTGCGAAAATTGCCTTTTAGATTCTTGTCGCTCTCTATTACAGTTTTGTTCTGTCACTCACATTTGTCCAGAAACACACAAGCGTGGCGCTAACTTAAATTAATCGTACAATGTATACAATGTATGTACTTTCTTTAAAAACATCCGCGCCTGGAATAGAATTCCATATTGTATTTCAAGAGGTGTGATATGTGGCTTTAAGTTTTTTCAATTTTCCTTTAGAATCAATTTTCCTTTCAGTTTTTGCTCTCACAGGCGCGGATGTACAAATGTTACAAAAATCAAGACTGTAGAAATGAGGTGTATGAAACAAGATATTGCTGATAATGGTAGGAAGTAAGTGCGCGTATTTTACAATGGAATAAAATATCTAAAAAGGTGTCTTTACAAGTACAAAGATGTCGTATGGCACGATTGGAGTGATTCGTCTTAAAGTAGAGGCGTAGAAAAACGAGTCCTGGTTTCGCAATCTTGCTGTTTTCTGTCGTTGGTTTTAAGGGGGAGGTTGCACGTGCGTGAGGGTGAATTGATAAGAAAAATTTCTATAAACAAAGCCTTCTAGACCAAATCAAACCTAGAAGGCCTTGACCCTGGACATTAGGAACCAAGTATTTTACTCTAATGTATGTCGCAAGGTGAGATTATGTTTCGATCAAGTCCTTTAAGCTCTCTTGCAATTTGTTCAGTTGATTCGTTTCCGCGAGGATTTTTAGGTACCTCCTTACTTTTTCTTTTATTTGCTGACATTGTTTTCAGATTCTACCAGTTGTATTGTGAACAATTTCACGCACGCGTGTGTGTTCGTGTTGTGTCAATTGTGAATGTATACAAGTGTGGATGTGTGTGTTGAATGGGAAAAACAGTATGTCGCGGTTTTACAGACTACAGCTAGTCATATCATTATGTATATATATATATTTATATATATATCCAATAATATATAATATCCTCGTATCCTTCATCGTTATCATTATAATTAGTAGTATAATTAATTACTTGCTTAGATATGAAACCTAGTAGGAACATGATTTCACCGACCCTTTGACCCAGACGAGGTCATTATTTGCGGACCCAGTGTTCACACACGCAAGCAAATGTGTCCTTACAAGTTAGGACAAAAGTCCTTAAATGCCCGGACCCAGCCGGGACGGCGCTCGATTTGATGCGTTTTGAGGTTATAATTTGATAACTCCATGTTAAAAGACGTCTAAGACGACCACTTTTTAGTTTGGGTCGTCTAAACTAACGACCTTGGAGTTGGTCTTCTAAACTAACGACCTTGGATTTGGTCTTCTAAACTAACGACCTTGGATTTGGTCTTCCAAACTAACGACCTTGGAGTTGATCATCTAAACTTACCAATCTGGCGTTGGTCGTCCAAACTAACAACTTTGGCGTTGGTCGTCTGAACTAACCAGTCAAGTGTTGGTCGTCTAAACTAATCACTTTGACGTTGGTCGTCTAAACTTACCACTCTGGCGATGATATTCTAAATTAACCACTTTGCTTTTTGAGTTAGTCGCTCGTTGTTATTACACACAGGCGGCAAACAGTTTGAGTAATTCTCTCTGGTGCAGTATATTATTTATAATTATTTTGAATTCACACGAATTCTTTTGAATTCTTTTGAGTTCTCTGAATTCTCTTGAATTCTTCTGAAATGAATTAAATGCTTTTGAAATTGAAATTATCTCAATTCTCTGAAGGCCTCGTCCATAAATGATGTCAATTTATCATTTTTCATTTTTATCCCTCCCACTTTCCATTTAACATATTGTCCATACATTCCGAATTTACTGAATTATTTGAGTTCTGCGAATTTCAAGAATTCGTTGAATTCTCTTAATTTATTGAATACTCTGAATTTCCTAAATTCTCTTAATACCTTAAATATCTTAAATTTTCCTGCTTCCATTTAATTTTCAATCGAAATTCTATAAAATTGAATGAATTTGAATTTAATTCTTCAAAATTGAATAATTAAAAATTTTAAATCTTTAAACTAAACTATTCCACAAAAACGTTTAAAGTTAGATTATTTTGAACTATACACATTCCAAATTAATAAATCTTCAATTGTTCTTAAAAATAACAAAAATCTAGAATTTTCATTTATGCATCTTAAAAATTAAATATTTTTCAATTGTAATTCAAAATTGTAGAAAATTGAATTGCTGATCTTCAAAATTGCAGAGATTTTTTTAAATCTTCAAAATTGATCTATTCCAAAAAAACATTCAAAATTACATTATTTTAAACTATATAGTCAACACAAATATTACGAATTGAAGGATATTCAACTGACAATCTTGAATTTTCAATTCGAAAACTGCGAAATTGAACTTTAAAAAAAATCATTTGAAATTACATCATTTTAAATAACACACATTTAAAATTGAAGGATTTTTTATTGCAAATCTTCAAGATATACCCTTTTCAAAAATATGTTCAAAATTTTCCGATTTTGAAGTATGAAAATTCAAATTTAATTGTAAGACATAAGAAGGACTCATATATCCAGAATGGCTTTTAAAATATTTTATTTGGATATAAAATCCCAAATTAATTAATTAATTTCCTTTTAATTCCTGCTAGTTTAAAATCTAAATTTTCAACAAAAGCTAGATCACTGAAATTCGATTAAAATTAAAACTTAAATTAAATTTTTGCTAACTCAAAAAAATATAAAAACCCAGAAACAATTAATTACTAAACCTTTTTTGCTGTTTGCCGCCCATGTGTAATAAAAAAGGCCAACTAAAAAAAATAGTTCAACGCCAGCATGTTTTTTTTGCACCCCAAAATAGATTCTTTCAAAATGGAGGTATCAAATTATATTTTTTCTATATAAAAAATCGCATGCTAAGGACGAATGTGTCTCTTCCTGCATACGTTATGGCTCATACATAAATGTTTGTATAAAAAATTATAGAAAAATCTATGTATGATTGGATGATTTGCTAGTCCTTCCGTGCCTCGGGGCAAAAGAAAAAAATTGATGTAGGAGGCACAGAAAAACCCGCGAGACGCATCAAAATTCGAGCGCAGATTTGTAACGCAGGTCCGAAAAAACGACTTTTTTGGGTAATGGGTCGGCGTTTCGGGCGACCGCATGGGACCCCATAGTGAGTACACATAGATATACACATGGCAATCTCTCACAAGAATTAATCACTATCATTATCATTTAGTATCCCTTATCGAGTAGTCTGTCAAATTTTCAATCGACAATAATCGACGCAAATGTAATAGTAATAATGATCATAATGACAATAATAATAATAATAATCGCAATAATAATCGTAATGATCGTAATAATAATTCATAATGATCCATAATAAGATCACGACCTAGCTCGTCGATAATAATAATAATAATAATAATAATAATACATAATAGCAATGAATCAATCAATAGGGTTAATAATAAATAGTTGTCTAACATATTGAAACTCAACGATAGAAAAAGGAAAAATTTTACACCCTTTCGTTTAATTATTTTTTTCAATAAAAATGGCGCTCGAAACCCGCGCGACACTCCGCTCTTTGAGATTCGACTTTCGCTGAGTAAAAGATTTATCGCAGGCAGCTTTCTTTTTCGAGCGATCATGCGAGTCTGTCAGACCGTTTGCGGTTTTCTATTAATGGTCTTGTGGGAAATTCTCACCAATGGGAAATTAGAACTGGGCGACTTTTTTTGCGAAAGAGTCACTTAGTCAATAAAGCGTTCAAGTTTTCTCATTCCCCGACATTTTTTATACTTTCCTAGTATTTAACAAGACAAAAAGATAATCAACAATTATAAATAATTAATATGTAATTAAATAACAATGAAATTCAAATCGATTAAAAATAATGAAATAAATAATTATTGTGAATTTTGAAAAAATTCTTGATGTTGAAAAAAGTAGAGATCACTAGTAGAAAAGTTCGTTCGAGTCAGACATGTATATATTCTTATCTTAACTTTTGAGATAACAGTATGGCCATTAAAATGCAAGAAAAAAGTTCTTTTTCTTTTCCAGGTTTTTCTCTCGGTTAGCAAACATTTTCCCCGGCCATTCAAATTAAAAATTAATGAACTTCAATAAAATTCTTGATATTGAAAAAAACGAGGGATTACTAGTAGAAAAGGTAATTTGGGCTAGACATGTCTAAAGTTTTTTAAATATTCAACATGGTTAATATTAAATTACTGAAATATGTTTAATCTATTGATAATTAAAAATAAATACAATTTATCATTAATTGTTTTTTTTAATTATGAATTTGGAAAAAAATATTGATGTTGGAAAAGAGGAGAGATTACTAGTAGAAAAGTTTGTTCGAGTGAGACATTTCTAAAGCTTATTAATTATTGAAAATTACTAATATTTTTTTAAATTTTAAATTCAAGTTTTCAAAGTTTAAATTTTTTAAACTTGTGTTTGAAACTATATTGCAAAATTTAATTAAAAATGATGTATAAAGCTTTGATTTAACATTTACAATTGTTTGCTTTTAACGCTTTTGACTTGAAACAGAATAATTTGGAACAATTGCAATTTTCGAGGCAATTTTTAACGTTTCAATTTCAAAATTATTTAATTCTGAACATTTTCAGAATTGTTCATTCTTAAAGTTTTCTGCGATCAGTCATTATTGGAATTGAAATATTAAAATTGATTTTTTATTATTAATAAATTTTTTTACGTGTAATTATTTTAAAACGTTTTGAAGAATTCAAGAAATTCCACGTATTCAAGGAGTTTTCCTAATTCAAAAAATTTTAAAGAATTCAAGGAATTTGATCGAGTTTACAAAATCAAGGAATTTTTAAGAATTTAACTAATTTTTGAGAATTTATAGTAATTTAAGGAATTCCACAAAATCGATAATTTAGATGTATTTAAGGAATTCCATAAACACAGCGAATATAGAAAAATTAAAGAATTAGGAATCATGAATGAAAAATTTTGATTTTTTTTTTTAAATTGCAAATAATTTATAAAGTTTTTATATGAAATATACAATTTTTTACTAATAATGCTTTGACCAGAACAATTTAGAACGATAGCAATGTTAAATATTAATATTGTTGAATAACAAGCTCAAAAATTGAAATTTTAAAAAGTAAAGTATTTTGAAATTACGCATTGTTTTCCACGAACTCGAGGAATTTGGAAGAATTTAACAAATTTAGAACAATTCCAAGAATTCTAAGATTTCAAGGAATTAAAAAGAATTCAAGGAATTTAAAAGAATTCAAGGAATACTACGAATTCAAAGAATTTAGAAGAATTCCAAGCATTCAAGGAATTTCAAAATTGAAGGAATTCTTAGATTTCATGGAATTAAAAAGAATTCAAGAAATACTACGAATTCAAAGAATTAAGAAGAATTCAAGGAATTTCAAGCATTCAAAGAGTTTCAAGATTCAAGGAATTCCAAGAATTAAACGAATTTAGAGGAATTCAAGGAATTACAAGAATTCGAGGAATTTCAAGAATTCAAGGAATTTGAAGAAATTCCAAGAATTCAGGGAATTCCGTGAATTCAAGGAATTCCAAGAATTCATGGAATTCCAAATATTCAAGGAATTCCAAGAATTCATGGAATTCCAAGAATTCAAGGAATTCAAGGAATTCCAAGCATTCAAGGAATTCCTAGAATTCAAGACATTCCAAGAATTTCCAAGATTTCAAGACATTCCAAGAATTTCCAAGAATTCAAGACATTCCAAGAATTCAAGGAATTCCAAGAATTCGTGGAATTTAGAAGAATTTAACGAATTCCACAAATTCAAGGAATTTAGAAGAATACGAGGAATTCCACTAATTCAAAGAATTTAGAAGATATCAAGAAATTCTGCGAATTCAAGGAATTTTGCGAATTGAAGAATTCTGCAAATTCAAGGAATTCTGCAAATTTAAGGAATTCTGCAACTTTGAGGAATTTCAAGAATTCCAAGAATTTAATAAATTCCAAGAATTCAAAGAATTGAAGGAATATAGAGGAATTCAAGAAATTCTGAGATTATAATCTACAAATAGTGTTCAAAAAATAAATTTTCATTTTTTCTCAGTCGAAGAAAAGTTTCTTTTATTTGAAGAAACTTCTTTTGATTCAAAGAAATGTTTTTTGTTCTAATATGAATCTTTTTTCAATTTGAAATTTTTGTTTTCATTTCGAAGTTATTTTAGGTTGATGAAAAAAATTATATTAAAGAATCGGTTTCTTTAATCCAAGACAGATCTTTTTCTGAGTGTCCTCTAATTTCTCGATTCTGCAAATTTGTCTTATGGGGCCGTGAATGAATTAAATTTTTTTTTTCGAACCAAGTTTCAACCAGGAAAGATGAATTCTCAAGAAAAATGCAATAGATGATATTCTAACCAAGAAAAGATTTTCATTTTAAATCTGAAATTTTTTCTGAAATATTGTCACTTTGGATCTCTCGTCTTCGCGACAGGGTGGAATCAGATTTTATTTATACACCATTCTACCGTACAAATTGCTTCTCCCCCTAAAAAATGCATTCTCATGAAAAATGCATTTTCGATCTTCTCGCAAGTTCAATAAACTGACAGACTCGTATGATGCTCCTGATAGTGGAAAATTACCACTACTCATGATAGAAGTTTTTGAGTTTTTCTTTGATTTCAGAAATAAGAACTACAAAATTCGATTTTTTTTGTATTTCCCTACTTCTTAAATCAAGAAGCCTAATTTCAGAAACTTCTTCCGATGAGGATGGTAAAAAAAATAAAAAAATGTTCAAAAGGCGAATGCCGATATCGATGAGTGGAGTGATAGCGGGCGTGGCAGTCAAGTCCAAACGCAATAATAATTTTTTAATCATTCCTTATTTTCTTATCACACACACACACACTTTATCACTCATTCATTGTTGATTTAGGAACAGCTAGTAGCGAGGTTCGGTTACTCTATCACGCAATGTCCTTTCTCTAACTTAAAACGCAAAAAATTCACTTCCTTTTTTTGCGTACACGCGTACGTACGTAAAAATGACTTAATACAATATTTATATATAGACACTTCCGTTCGACTCTTTCGTTCCTCCATTTATCCTTCGACCCTCTTGACTGTAGCGTGTTATTTACAGTTGCAATTGAATATTTAAATATTAATTTATATTTAAATACGAATTTATTCCTAAATTCGAAATTTATTCTCAAATTTGAAATTTTTTTTCAAATTAGTGCGCGGTTTCCTGGTCAATGTCGAATCGAAAGAGAAGAGCGGAGTTTCGATTTCTATCATTTAAAAAGTTTAAGTTTTGGCGCCGCGACGTTTTAAAAAAATAACGGTCCGATATCAATCACATTGAAGGGCGTAGGCGCCATTGTGAATAAAAAAGAAAGAACTCGATCTCTCCAACGCGCGTGTGCGGTGCGAGATTGTCGTTGCCTCGTTTCCCTTTTTTATTTCTTCCCTACTTTTTATCCCTCTTTGTGTTTCCCTCTTTCTTTAATTTTGCATTCTACCTTTACTTGTCCTTCTTTACATTCTCATTTTTTTCTTCAATTCATTTTTTTGCGACTTCTGTTTTTTTCAAAAACCTCTCATCGATTTGCTTCAGCCTTAGGCAGTCAGCTTTCATTTTTGCAGTCTTTCAAAACTTGGCGCGCGCTAACTTGATTTACCTACTATCGCCCGATGCACAGTTATTCAAATCAGAAATTTACTATATGAATTTATAATTAATTTTTAATTATTTTATAATTATTTTTCATTTAATTAATCAATTCAGGCTTTTATTGTTCAAAATTGTCTAGAGGCTTTAATTTTGATCGGATTTTGAAGTTTCTTTTAATTCTCAACATGAATTTCTTATAAAACGTAAAAAAGATGATTTTAATTTTATTCTGTGTTGAACAATATATAAACAGATACATCGGAAAAATGTACGATTTCAAAAATATGATTTTTGATCCCTGAAAAAATTACCTAAATAAACCAACTGTCGATCAGAATTAATGAACATAGACTTCAACAATACAAAAATTGTGATTACAATTTTATTTACTTGTTATCAACAATTTCTTTCCATAAATGCTCAAGTTTATTACTTTTTTTACCGAAATTGTTCTGTACTACTATTATTGTTATTTTTATTAGAATGGTATTTAGTAACAAGAAATTGTCAGGAATTAAAAATTGTTTAATAACATTATTGATAATTAATTTCTTATGCAAGTGTGCAGTTTCGTGATTTTTCTAAATCAGGTATTTTTTTTCCTCAAATTTGTTGCTATTATTCCTAAATAAATTTTCTAGTAAAATTCATTGTAAACAACAAACAATTTTTGTCTTTCATTAAAAATTGTATTAACAAATGCCCATCTTAGACATTCTTTCAAATGATGAAATAATTTTTGTTAGAAAAAAATTTTCTGTACTACTGTTATTGTAATTCATCATTAGAGTGATATTTACTAATAAAAAATTGTCGGAAACCAAAAATTGTTATAACAAAACTTATAATCAATTTTTTAAAGTGAATTTGCAGTTTGGTGATTTTTGCTGATCAGATTTTCTCTTATTTTATCTAAAATTGGTTACTATTATTCTAGAATTTATTGTCTAGTGAAAGTAATTGCAAACAAAAAATTTTTTTTTTGTCTTTTATAAGAAACTTTATAAACATTTTCCCATCTTAGACATTCTCTCGAAGGATAAAATAATATTGAATTAAAAAATTTTTAAATTGTACAAAAAGAAATAATTCATGTAGAAAAAGATTTTTTGGTTCAAAGAAAAATATTCATGGGGTCTCGCCAAAGAAATTTCTTTTGTTTCAAAGAAATGGTTTTTTGTTCTAATGAAAATTTGTTAATAATATATAAATAATTTTCTTCATTTCGAAGTTATTTTTTGTTAAATGAAACTAATTATTTTAAAGAAACGGCTTCTTTAATCTAAATATTATATATAATATTCCAACTATAAAAATTATAATTAATATACACACATTTACATACAATTTCTACAAAAATCCAAAAAATAGGTATTATTTTACAAAATTTGTTCTTAATAATAACAATGGTTGACTATCTATTAATTCACTTCCCAAAATATTATATTAAGAGCGTTTCAGAAAGTTATATAAATACCGTTTAAAATTACTTTAAAATGCTAAAGTTGAATATTTCTTTATAATAATCACAATTTTAATTATTGGCATTTTTTTTGTCACTAGTGACTTTATAAAAACACTATTTCGTCATAGAAGATTTTTTTTCTATGGTTGTTAATTTGGGGCATAATTTCTCGGAAAAAAATGCAAAATGTTAAAAAATAACAAATATGTAATTACAGAAATAAAAAATATCCTTAGTTCCAAATCACAAAAAAATAAAACTACCTACATTTTTTTTAAACGAAATTGATATATTATGAATGTAAAAGTTAAGTAAAGTTGAAAAAAGTTAATTTCTCGAAATCGAGAACTTACTAATTTCGGGAATTTTAAATTTTGAAAATTCGGGTTTTTGAATCAGGTTAATTATAAAATTTGGTTAATTTGATAATTTCGGTTATAACATTTTTAGACAGTAATTTTAGAAAATCGTTTAAAATTAGTTTAAAATGCCAAAGTTGAGTATTTTTGATAAAGTTGTTGACAAAAATCCCAATGTTCATCATTAAAATATTTGCATTTTGTTTATAAAATATTTTATGAAAGACAAAAATGTTTTTTTTTTTCAATGACTTTTACTATAACACCATTTTTATAGTAACGGCAACAAAGTTCAGCGAAAATAAGAAAAAAGTTGTGTTTTCTCTTCCAGCATTTTTTCTCTTCCAGAAAGAGGAGTATCTAACATTTAATTTTCTATTCTGGCGTATTTTGCCTTGGAATTTTTAAAAAATTTGTTGGCATTAACCTTAAATTCTTTGGAATTCATAATAAATTTTTTGGAATTCTTTATAATTCTTCAGAATTCTATTACGCTGAGGATAAAATATGCCGAAAGAGAAAATTAAAATCTGACAAAATATGCCGGAAGAGAAAATTTTATTCTGGCGAAACATACCGGATGAAAAATTTAAATAAGGTATACTATGCCGGAAAAGAAAGTTAAAAACCAATAAATTTGGCCGGAAGGCAATATTCGACCCAAAGAAAACCTGATTAAAAAATCGCCAAATCGCAAATTTTCCAAAAAAATTGTTTATAACAATTAAATTAAATTTTATGTAAAATTTGTGTATTGCTAAAGTTTGTGTTTATTAATCCTGTCAAAGAGTTAACTTATTCATCTAATTTTTTCAAAGACGCAAAAACCATATTGTTGAAGTTTTCAATTTTCCCGCTCTATTTGTTTATAGATTGTTGAACACAAAAAAATTAAAAAATCGTCCCTCTAACCTTTCCTAAGGAATTCATGCTAAGAATTAAAAATAACACCTTCAATATCCGTTCAGAATTAAGGACTCCAGGCAGTTTCGAACAGTGAATTCCTGAATTAATTAATTAATCAATTATAAATTAATTATAAATTTATACAGTAAATTCCTGGCTTGAACCACTGTGCGATGCTTGGCATGTGGCACGTGTAGCCGATTTCTCGTTTGCCTGAACGATCGCGATATGAGAATGATTGGATAATCGATTAACCGATCGGTGAGGATATCGTGCCGATAATTAGAAAAAATCCACTCGACAGGATTTTAGACACGAAAAAAGTTCTCGACAGCCACCGGACGATGAAATTCGTCATTTTCACTCGTATCCGTTTTTACTTTTTTCCCGTCTTTTGGAAAAATGTAGCGAATTTTCTGTGCGCAAGTCTCTCGTTAGCGAAGGCATAAAAATGTACGCGATCCGATAATAATTACATGTGACCACATGCACGTATTGAATACAATATCGTAATATTTAATCACAATGATAATAATATTAATAATAATAATCAATAATTCAAATGTAATAGTAATAATAGTCGTCACCAACATTACATAGAAAAGCATTTTTTGTGACAGGAACCTCGAGTTGCTTAGCTTAGGAATATTTATTACGTTTCGTTAAATCCCCCCTTTTTTAACTTACCCCCGATTCGAGTAAGCGTACCCCCTTCTTAAATTTAGTAGTTCCACCGTACCTCATTCCAACCCCTTTTCAGCCCTTATCTCTTTTATCAGTTTCGCCCGAGTTACTTTTTTACCCTAGTGATTCGTGCTTGCGCGACGACCGAGTCGATTAATAATTAATTATTAATTATTAATTATCAATAATCCTGAAAAAACGATGGCTCTGTCGTCGCACTTCCGGTGGCACTTCCGGCTTCTTCCGCGAGTTTTTTTTACGCACGCGCGTACGTACGCGTATACGTTCCGCGAGGATTCTAGTACGTTACAACATCTTCATATATTTATATTTATATATATATTTATCTACTTAAATATATATATATTTTTTGTTCATTTATCAATTAATTAATTTAATTCATTTATTTATATATATAATATATATTATATATATACCTAGGCGTCTACAAATGCATCTCTTCCTTCGTTATTTCTACAATTAATTGTAACTTTATCGTAACTTATGAGCTAATAGTGATTTTTGTCGTTTCAAGTCCTCTTAAACTCATTTTTCGGTAGCAGCAACGCGACCACGATTTTAGTGTACATACGAGCATCCCTCCTCTCCATTCATTCATTTTCTTTCGAGCAGAAAAAATTGCCACCTTCCGAGTCGTTAACATTAGTTACCGATACTTGACTCTACCTCTAGAGCTAGTTTTATTCATAACTATTATTAATCATTTCTTCGTTTTAAACGTACTTTTATTATTAAATATAGGAACCATGTTGCTGGGTTTTTTTTAATTCCGCGATTTCGAAAATCGCTGGTGGGAGAACCCCTCCCAGCTGAGAGGATCTCCACCCTTGCCCACTTCGAAAAGTCACTCAAGGATCGAAAAAATCCTTTTAAAGGAATTGAAAAGCATCTAGGGCCTATCAGCAAAATTCCCTACTCTCGCGCATACACACACACACACACACACACAAAAGTTGCCAGAAGGATGTGACACACACTCATTTTTGCCAGAAGGATGAGACACAAATACTCATGTTCGCCAGAAGGATGAGAGGCAAAATAGAGTAAAATGAGAGCATGGTAAAAAGATCAGGAAAAAGAGAGTGAGAGATACGTACGTACTCGTGGCCTCGTAGCGCCGTTCTTCTACCCTACGATGCCGTAACGTTTGCTTTTAGTAACTTTTACTTTTTATTATTACTTTACATAGGAACGTTTTGTCAGACCGCCTCGACGTCTTCGTTTCTTCCGGTCGCTCTTGAACTTCACGACCAGCTGTTCTCTTCTTCGATCCCGCCTTTCCCGAACTTTCCCGAAATGTTAATAGTTTTTTTTTTAAATAATTAGAGGAACTTTAGTGAGCCGTTCAAATGCTCGAAACATGGTTACAAAAATAAGAGCCAAGGGGCGGTGCACTGATAACGAGGATCACCTTTTATGTCCTTGTCTTAATCACCTTGTGATTGGTCCTTCGGCGGGACTCTCGAGGGTCGACAGTCTTCTGAGCCACCGGGACGAACAGAGTCGAGATCTTCTTCTCTCTCGTTGAATGCCGAAGTGGTTTTTGATAGGAAACCACCAGTATCGAAAGTGATGACTGATTCAGTAGAATCAATTTAGACGAATCAGTGTTAATCCAGTAGGTCTAAAATTTAGCCCCAGCAAGAGCGGAAAACTGGAGATGTTTTTGTCTCTTTTCGGGGCCATTGTTGTTGTCCTGGTTTCCGTTGGTTTGGTGACCAGTAGTGCTTTCAGCAGCAGCTCTAGCAGCTAGAAGAGTGATCTGGTTGACCACATCCTCCATCTCGTCTATCAGTGGATTTGCCTCCTCACCAGATTGAATCTCAGAGTCAGGATTGTTGTCCAGTTGCTTCTTGTCCTGTTGCTTGTTCTCCAATTGCTTGTTCTCCAATTTATTCTTGACAACTTGATTAGCCTCAAGTGTCCGATGTTGGATAGTCTCCAAATGACGTCTAATCTCAGTGAGGCTTCCATAAGTTCTGGTGGAGGTGCCACTGTCGCAGAGGGAACAGGAGAAGCGACTCTGAACAAGACGCAAAGCGCTGCGACGTTGTTGGTTCCCCAGGTAGCAGGAACGCTGATGAGCAAGTAAGGTTGTTTCCTGAGGATAAGCTCTTCCACATCTGCGACATACTAAGCAGATTTCGGTTTCGATTTCGCGGCAGTGAGGAGGCAATTGGCCAACAGCTCCAGGTGTTGGTAGGCGAACTGTCTCCAGTCCAGGGTGGTTTGGATCCTGCTGGAGGAAGGCTTGCATCAAGGATCGTGGAACTTGAACCTGGGTTCCACCTTCCACTTGCAGAGACATTACTTCACTGGTGATGCTGCTGTTCAAACCTGAAGCCGCTACTGAAAGCAAACAAAAAGAGTAGGTTTTAAGAGAATGTGGTATACAGAGTTTGGGTTATTAAAGAATTGTTTTAATTTTGAAAATTCGGTAAGGCATATACATAAAGTGACTTAAGTCATCTATCAGAAAAGGGGATTAGGAGTTTTGGACAAATCTTTTCGTAGCTGAAGTATTTGGTTAATTCAACAATTAAATGTGGTTGAGTCAATCAAATAGTTTGTTTGATCAGCCAAAATTCGCTTGATTCAATCAAACTTTCTTGTATATCCAAGAAAACAGTTTTTTTGATCAACAAATTTTTTTTCTGAGTGTAGTTTTTTCAAATGAAGAGAGAATTAATGCCCCTCTGAGGTGCTAGGCAGAAGACAAATATCACGAATTAGATGATAAATAAAAAACACGCCCGTTTCGATGGACCAACTGGTTTTTAGGTGTCTTATTAATAGACGTAGATGAGCTCAAGACCGGAAGATTTTAATCAAGCTAGTGGGTACTAAAAGACATTAAATTGCGACTCTCTCTCAGAATCAAAGGCTTATCAAATTACTTATGTAGGAATTTGTTCGCATTCACGCTTCTAGCCTGGACCGGATGTCCACCAAACATAATTTTTTTTTCTTTCCTTCGCATAATTAACGAACCATTCAGGCTGACTCAGGCCTGAGTCTTTAATTATATTTCCTATAAGGGGTCAACCACAAATTAGATACGTAAGGTGCTTTGCTAAAATTTCAAATCCCCCCTCCCCATCTAAGATACCCGAAGATTTTGTGTGGCATTATTAATAAATTAGATGAATTTTTCACCCAATAGTTTAATTAAAAAAAACAATTAATTTTCAACAAAGAAGAATAATAAATTTCCACCAAAAATGTGTATTTTGAACGAAATACATACATGAATTTTTATTTGAAAAAATTAATTTTCTACCAAAGAAAAAGCGAATTTTGAACGAAATATTCAAACTCTAAACAGAGAGAAAAATTTCCAACTAAATAGATGAATCTTCAACCAAAAAAATTAATTATTATTTAACAAAGTAGTTCAAATTTCCCCAAGTAGATGAACTTTCTACCCAAAACTATGAATTTTATTTCATAGTTCATAGCTAATCTTTTGGTTCATATTATTTTGTTGAAAATATCGTTTTGTTGAAAATTTAACGATTTTTTATAAATATCATCGTTTTGGTTGAAAATTTGAATGTTTAATTAGAAATTCGTCTCTTTGAGTTTAAAATTCAAATACATGCTTGGAAGTTTAATAACTTCAGTAACAATTAATTTTTTTGGATAAAGATTCATAATTTAGGTTAAGAATTTATCTGTTCTGGATGAAAATGTTATTTGATCAAAAATTCATTTTTGATCAATAATTCTTTTTTTATCAAAAATTATTTTTCATCAAAAATTGTTTTTTTTATCAAAAATTCATTTTTCATCAAAAATTCTTTTTTTTTTTGTTAAAAAATAATTTTTTAACTAAAAATGCAACCATTTCCATTTTTGATAAGAAATTGTCTTTTTCAGTTGAAAATTCAACTATTTGGTTGAAAGTTTATGCATTTTGTTAAAAATTCGCCCTTTTTGAAAGAAAATTGATCCTGTTGGTTAAATATTTAACTATTTTGTTGAAAATTCAAGTATTGTGTTAAAAATGTGTAATCTTTGGAAGAAAATTAAACTTTTTGATTGAAAATGAAATTTTTATTTTGAAGAAAACTTATCTGTTTTAGTTCAAATATCAACTGCTTCGTTGAAAATTCATGTCTTTTTTGAAAATTAGTATTTTTTTTTATAAAAAAATGATGTTCTTGGTCGCAAATTCATATATTCGGTTCAAAATTCAACTCCTTGTTTAACAAATAAATAATTTTATTGAAAATTCAACAAATATGTTGAAAAGTAATTTTTTTGTTTGTTAAAAACTCAATTATTTTGTTGAAAATTGATCTTTCTAAGTAGAAAATTCAACTGTGTGGTCAAAAATGAACTTTTTTGTTGAAAATTTATATTTGTAGGTAGGAAATTGAACTATTTTTTAGAAAAGTTGTTGGTTTGGCTTGAAATTAAACATTTTAAATTACAATTTTTTTTCATTAGACTTTGGAACGGTTTTTGACTGAAAATTCATGTCTTTTTTGAAAATTAGCATTTTTTTATAAAAAATTGATCTTCTTGGTCGCAAATTCATATTTTCTGTTGAAAATGCAACTCCTTGTTTAACAAATGAATAATTTTATTGAAAATTCAACAATTATGTTGAAAAGTAATGTTTTTTTTTTGTTAAAAACTCAACTGTTTTTTTGAAAATTGATCTTTCTAAGTAGTAAATTCAACTGTTTGGTCAAAAATGAACTTTTTTGTTGAAAATTTATATTTATAGGTAGGAAATTCAACTATTTTTTAGAAAAGTTGTTGGTTCGGCCTAAAATTGAACATTTCAAATTACAATTTTTGTTCTTTAGACTGTGGAACGGTTTTTGACTGAAAATTCATGTCTTTTTTGAAAATTAGCATTTTTTTAAATAAAAAATTGATCTTCTTGGTCGCAAATTCATATTTTCTGTTGAAAATGCAACTCCTTGTTTAACACATGAATAATTTTATTGAAAATTCAACAATTATGTTGAAAAGTAATGTTTTTTTGTTAAAAACTCAACTGTTTTTTTGAAAATTGATCTTTCTAAGTAGAAAATTCAACTGTGTGGTCAAAAATGAACTTTTTTGTTGAAAATTTATATTTGTAGGTAGGAAATTCAAGTATTTTTTAGAAAAGTTGTTGGTTCGGCCTAAAATTAAACATTTCAAATTACAATTTTTTTTCTTTAGACTGTGGAACGTTTTTTGACTGAAAATTCGTCTCGAAGGTTTGTCTCCCTCGCTTCAAAATTCAAGATTTTAAATGAATTTATTTTTCTTTTTTAACTGGCATATCTTTTTTAGTTGAAAATTCCCCTAATTTGTTGAAAATTCATTTTTTTTTTGGCTGAAGATTAATCACTTTAGTTGAAAATTTTTTTTTTTTTTGGTTTAAAATTAAACTTGTTTTTTGAAAATTCATCTTTTTTAGTAGAAAATTCATCTTCTTGGTAGAAAGTTCCATTATTTTGTTGAAAATTTAACTTCAGGTTGAAGATTCATAATTTGAGTCACAAAATTATTTATTTTTATTGAAAATTAATATTATGGGTAAAAAGTCAATCATTTTGGTTGAAAATGGAACCAGCTGGTTAACAATTTAATTAATTTGATCAAATTCAGCAATTTTGTTTAAAATTTTATCGCCTTAGGTAAAAATTAATTGCTTTGGATGTTTTAACTTTTTTAGTTGAAAATTCAACTAATTATTCGGTTTTATATTCGTCTATTTTGTTAGAAAATTCCACTATTTGGTTGAAAATGAAATTTTTTATTGAAAATTCGACTATTTATTTCCTTGAGAATTCATTTTTTTGAGCAAAAAATTAATCAACTGGGTCAAAAAAAGAATATTTTTGTTTGAAAATTCACTTATCTTGTTAAAACTTTTATTATTTTGTTCAAATTCCACAATTTTGGTAAAATTGATACTTTTTGTTCAAAAAATAAAACTTTGTATTAAAAATTCAACTGTTTATTTTAGAAAGTTCTTCTTTTTGGCCTAATTATTCAAAGCCTTCTATGATTTTTTTTCTATATTGATTGTAAATTTTTTCTTGGTTGGAAATTCAATTCCTTTGCGAAAAATTCGTCTTTTTCTTGGTTGGAAATTCACCTCTTTCGGTAGAAATTTCACTTTTTGTCTGAAAATGTCACAGTTTAGATGAAAATTAATCTGCTTTGTTTGATTTTTTAACTTTTTTGGTTGAAAATTCTACTAGTTGGTTAAAAGTTGAACTGAATTACTAAAAATTCATTTATTTTGTTGAAGATTTATGATTTAAGTTAAAGATTCTCTTCTTTGGTTGAAGATTTAGCTATTTTGGTAAAAATTCGTCTTTTTTGGTTGACAATTATTATTTTTTTAATGAAAATTGAACTATTTCATTTTTTGTTGAAAATTCATAAGTTTTAGTTGAAAATTCAACTATTCAGTTTAAAATTTCTGTTTTTTTTAATTCATCCTTTTTGATAAAAAATTAATCTTCTTGGTTAAAAAGTCACTTTTTTGGTTCAAAATTGAACCAGTTTTTTGTAATCAATCCATTTCGTCTAAAAATTCAACTGTTTTGTTGGAAATTATTCTTTTTGGGTAGGAAATTCATCTATTTGGGTGAAAAGGAACTTTTTTTTATTCAAAATTCATATTTTCGAGTGGAAAATTCAAACCCTTTTTTTTAGAAATCTTTTTTGATAATATTTTTGTTTCGTATTGATTGTAAAATCTTTCGTCGTGTCACAATCAACTCTCTTGATAAAAATTCATCTTTTTGGTTTAAAAACAGATTAAATTAGAAGATCAAAAACGCTTTCTCAAGAAAAAACTCGTTTTTTAATTTTTTTAAAAGGTTGTCCAACAACAGAAAAAAAGCGCGAATTTCAGAAAACTGGTAGTCTAACCGAAAGTTAAACAGTTTCATTAACGCCCCCCCC
>CAKNYM010050725.1:81768-116223 GCA_932195095.1 Andricus curvator
TCCAGTATTGAAAACACCAATATCACAATGAATAATAAATAAGGTCTACCCAAATTGGACTTATCAATTTTAAAAATTTATTTTTCAATTATTTTTATTTAATATTTATGTTTTTTTATTCATATACAAATTTGTGGATAACACCTAATTTCCAAGCATTTGCGCTGACTCAGTCCTGAGTCTTTAATGATATTTCCTATAATCTCATGTCGAAAAACTTTCGATGAGACTCACAATTTGGAATAGACAACCTGTCCGTTTAGACCATTGTAATTGATTTGTACCGACTTCGTTGTCATAATAATGTCCGAACATATAACCGGAGGGAAATTTATGTGGAACCTGTTTTGCCGCGAGACAGGTAAATTGGTAGTTATTAGTATGTCCGGAGGCAATGTGCATTGACGGTATAATTTCTCGTTGCGGAATTTCGCGAAATACTGCAGCGGAACTTGAAAAAATCTTATTAAGAAATTCAATTAAAGTCGGAAAGTGATTTAACTCGGGAAGGATGAGGCTCGATTGAAACCACCTTCACGAATCACATTAGCAAGAACCGATGATGGAAGATGGGCTACGGTATTTCCGCCTTTGATTAAAAGACTTCCGGTTCTTTGGTGAAACCTCTTTTAGAAAGGTCTCTGATGAAAAAGTTCTATTATAATTAATCCTACAAAATTCTCTGCAATCTTACGAAATTCCTCGGAATCTTTTTAAATACAGTACATTCCAAGTCCCTTAAATCTTGTCAAATCCTTAGCAATCTTTTGAAATCCTGTACCACATCTTGAAATATTTAACATCTTTCAAAGGATTCTAAGGATTCAAAATAGGGACAAAGCGTATTTTCAGTGTCAACGTAGGATTTTGAATTAGTAGACTGTAGGACCTAAAGATGCAAACTAGGGAATTGAATTGGAAGACTGTATGTTCTGAAGATTCAAGGTAGCATTTTGAATTAGAAGATTGTAGGTTCTGATGATTAAAATTAGGATCAGAGCGGTATTTCAATATCGAAGTATCGTTTTGAATTAGAAGATTGTAGGTTTCACATCCTAAAAACAAGGACAGAGAAGTTAATCAGCCTAAAAATAGGGCTTACTGATTGAAATAGAGCCAAAAGTGAATCTCTTTTCTGGATCTGGTCAAGTTTAGTCAAGACCAGATTCCTCTAATGAAGATTCGTAAAAAGAGGTAGGTGGGTGGAAGGGAGGAGAGTAAAGATAAGTAGGAAGGTCATTGCATTTCTTGAAAGGAAGGAAGAAGGTCAAAGACTATACAAAATTGTTTTCCAAGTCGATTAGATGGGTTGACAGGTTTACGCAGTGACGCGCGTGGGTATTGTCGTGTACCAGCCAGATGAGAGTCGTTACGAGGCAGGAAGTGTTAATGATACCCCTGCTCATTCGCTGGACGCTCTCCTGTAATTATCCGGTGACGGAGGAGGGTTAAGAAGAGAGGATGTTACTCGATTCTCTCTCTCTCTTTCTCTCTCTCTCTCTCGCTCTGATCGCATGGCAATATTCTCTCTGCTGTCCTCTCGAATTAATATTAATTAAATTCAAAGGCGTACACCAGTCAAACTCTCAAGTCCTCTAATGTGTATCCCAAATAAAAAGATAAATCCAGGGCTCAGACTTACTTCAGAGACCAAAAATAATGTCAAGAGTGGCATTAAGTTTGAAAAAATATCAAAATAGTGGTAGGGCTAATATAAGAACTGGATATTTTTACTTGTTAAAACATCACGAAAAATGACCTTTGGCTTTGAGAATTATACAATGTAATGAACGAACTTCCTAAAGAGATTAATTGACTCTCTGAAGCCTCTAAATTAATCCTAACAAATCGCCTTCTCGTGTAATGATGAAACTTCCTTTGTACATAAATTGTATAATTAGGTTTGTAGCTGTTGGGAAGATTTTCTACTAAGGGATCGTTCAAAAATGAAGTCACGCTATTTTGAACACTTTTTCTACCCCTTCTCTTCTTCCTCACATATAATCACACAAAGCTTGCCCCCCCCCCCCCGGGTTTCAAACCTTTATTTATTAAAATTAGTGTTTAAATTACAGTTTCTATGGAAGGGTCCACCTCATTTACCTGTAAAATGATAATGATCTCTAGGTCTAGTAACTAGTATCACCCACTTCAAAAGGTTTTTCACAAGCGCCAAAGTCAACGAAAAATATAATAGTTGATATTTCAACCAAAAAAGATTTTAATTTAAAATAAAAAACAGTACATATAATGAACAGTTGATATTTGCACCAAAAAATATTTTTATTATAAATTAAAACCAGTTGAATTTTTAACCGAAACAAATTAATTTTCGAGCAAACATTTGCATTTTTAAAAGATAACATTTCTGCAAAAGATTTAAATTTTCAACGGATAAAGATTTTTTAGTCTTAAGATTTTTCAATTAAAAACGATCAAGTTTCAACCAAAAATGGAATAGTTGAATTTTCAGTTGAAAAAAACACTTTTCAAACAAACGAAAAAGAATTTTCAATGAAATAGTTAAATCTGCAACCAATAAAGATGATGTTTATAAAACGAGTTTTTCATTAGTTTAATTCAACTAAAAAGACGTATTTTTAACGAAATCGTTTATTGCTTTACCAAAATGTTGAATTTTTAACAAAATAGATGACATTTCTACCAAATAATTGAATTTTTAACTTTTAAAGAAAAAACTATCAATTTACAAATAAGTAAATGGTTTAATTTTATACAAAAAAGTTGAATTTTTAACTCGAAAATTGGAATATTTAACAAAAAAGTTATTTTACGACAAAATAGTTGAATTTTCAACTGAAATTATGAATCTTCAATGTATTTTTTACAATGTAGTGATTTTTCATACAAAAGAATAAATTCTCATTGAAAAATTTAATAATTAATAATATTTCGACAAAAAAAATCATTAATTTTGAATGAAAAACAGTTGAATTTAAAAAAAAAGAAATTTTTTTCAACAAAGTAGTTAAATCATTTAACAATAGAGACTAATTTAAAAAAAATGAATTTTCAACCAAGAAGTTGCATTTTTAACAAAATAGATGAAATTTCTACCAAATAGTTGAATTTTCAACTGAAATTATTAATCTTCAATTTATTTTTTTCCAAAGCAGTGATTTTTTACACAAAAGAATAAATTCTTTTTGAAACATTTAATAATTAATAATATTTCGACAAAAAAACGATTTTAATTTTAAATGAAAAACAGTTAATTTCAAAAAAGGAAATTTTTTTAACAAAGTAGTTGAATCATCTACCAAGAGAGACTAATTTAAAAAAAAGATGAATTGTCAACCAAGAAGTTGCATTTTTAACTAAGAAGTTTTAATTTCAAGCCAAAAAGATTTAGATAAGAAAATGAATTCCTAACTAAAAAAAAAAGAATTTTTAGCAAAATAGTTGAATTTCAAGCAAAGAGATGAATTTTTAAATAAAATGATAAATCTTTAACAAATAGAAAATAAAGTGAAAAATTTCAGAAAGAACTGCCACTTTTTAGAAATTATCTGAAAGAGTTAATAAACAATAATATGTTGTTAAAACAATTTTTTGATGAAAACTGAAGTTGAAAATTTCTGAAAAAGCTCCAACTATCTAGGATTACTAAAAAAGACGATAGTTATGAACAATAATAATGATTAATTTAAACAATTATGTTTGTTAATTCGAATTAATTATTACCGCATTATAATTAAAAAGTGGACAAAAGTGGAAAATTTTAGAAAAAACTGCAACTTTTTAGCATCATTCTAAGATAATATTATTATAAACAATACATTGTTTAATCAATTATTTCTGATGAATTGAATTGATTATTATCTTGTTCTAACTGAAAAGTTGAGAATAAGTGGAAAAATTCGAAAAAACCGCGAATTTCTAAGAGGAAATTGCTAAAAACAATAATGAATTATTGAAACAATTTATGCAAACATCCAATTATCAGTAGAAAGTATTTTTTCATGTATTGAAACCAATTTTCACTTCAAAAACCGCAAAAAAATCATAATTAGCGCTAAAAACTCGCAAGACCCAATTTTTCACTTATGGGGTTTTTTGGGACCTATAAAACAGACTTATGGGGATGATATTTAGAAACGAATGAAACACTTCTACAGCTGATTGCGAAAAGAAATGTTGAGTTTCGATTCGATTCACCTAATATTGACGCTTCTGAATAAAATTTACAAGAACTTAATTTTTTATGGGAAATACGTGTTGTATTTCATGGGATTGGCGGAACCTCTATGATTCTTTCAAATGCTTTCATTTGTTGTGAATTTTATTAAATTTTGGGGCGATATCGATGAAAATTAAGAGAAAAAAATGTTCAATGCATTTTTGGACCACCTTAATGTAATTTTTTTTCACACATGATTGATTGACTTTGTGTTAGTTTAAAAATTATTAAGTTTGATTAATACATCGGTTAGTTTAAATTAAAATCTTTGTTGGTTGAAATATCAACTATTATATTTTTCGTTGACTTTGGCGCTTGCGAAAAACCTTTTGAAGTGGGTGATACTAGACATAGAGATCATTATCATCTTACAGGTAAATTAGGTGGGCCCTCCCATGAAAACTGTAATCTAAACACTAATTTTAATAAATAAAGGTTTGATTTTCACACTTCCCCGGGAAGTGTGACGTAGTTTTTGGACGGTCTCTAATTTAATCAGCTTAAGCTTGGCAACGGCCATACCACGCTGGAAACACCAGTTCCCGTTAGATCACTGAAGTTAAGCAGTGTTGGGCGCGATTAGTACTTGGATGGGTAACCGTCTGATACTACTGCGTTGCTGTTGGCGGTGGTGGGTGTGGTGAGCCCACACTTGTAGTTATTTACTACAAGAAACTATCCACCTAGAAACACTACCCGAATCGGGTACTGTCACGCTTACCCCTAGAGGCTCGCCGAAAGGGAAATAGCTTAATGGTATAAAAAAAAAAAAAAGCTTAATGTGTCTCAACTTCTGATGTGTTTCAACTCTTGATCGGCTCGATCTGATCGTAGTTTGACGTAGTTTTTGAACGGTCCATACTTTTATCAGTCCAAGCTTATAGTGTCTTAACTTTTGATACGCTCGATCTGAATTTGTTACTCTGGGTGACATATAATTAGGAATGAAATAAAAATTCATTCACATGAAAATAAAAAAAAAAAAGTGTCTAATGAATTTTTGGACCACTTAAATGTGGATGCTGCTGAAGAGATTAATTGACTCTCTGAAGCCTATAAATTAATTCTAACAAATCGCCTTCTCGTGTAATGATGAAACTTCCTTTGTACATAAATTGTATAATTAGGTTTGTAGCTGTTGGGAAGATTTTCTACTAAGGGACCATTCAAAAATAAAGTCACGCTATTTTGAACACCTTTTCTACCCCTTCTCTTCTTCCTCACATATAACCACACAAAGCTTGACCTCCCCCCCCAGGGTTCAAACCTTCATTTATTAAAATTAGTGTTTAGATTACAGTTCTCATGGAAGGGTCCACCTAATTTACCTGTAAAATGATAATGATCTCTAGGTCTAGAAGTATGACGTCGTTTTTTAACGGCGATCTGATCTCGTTACTCCAGGTGAAATATAATAAGGAAGAAAATGAAAATTAATTTACATAAAAATTTCAAAAAACTGTCCAATGCATTAGTGGACCACCTTAATGTGGATGCTCCCCGGGAAGTGTGACGTAGTTCTTGAAAGGTCCCTAATTCAATCAGCCTAAGCTTAATGTGTCTCAACTTTTGATGGGCTCGATCTGATCTTGTTACTCTGGGTGAAATATAATAAGGAAGAGTATAAATAATGCGTAGTATTGCAGCTAGAGAGCGATCCGTGTGACACCCTTGAAACAATCGGGACAATTGAAGAGGGGGTTATTACTCCTAATGAGCACTCGTTATTTCTTTGAGTGGCTTTGATTGGTCCTCCCAAAGAGCCTTCCTTCTCTTCAGCGATCGCACGCATGACATGATCATTGTGACCACATGTGTGTTTGTGTGAGTTTTTTTGTTTGTGTGTGCGGGACACTGGGACATTGTCACTTTACACGATCAGCTTGTTCGTTTTCTTAGAGAGGAGAGGAGCTCATTTGCGTATGGATTGAGATAGTAGTACTACGGTACCATCTCAACCAGTGTTTTTGTTTAAATGTGTGACTGCGCATAAGAAATCCTGATTGCCAGCCGCTCCTAAAACCCAGAGGTTCTCAGCAATAATAATCAGTTCTTCTCCATTTAATTATTAATTTATAGACATTTCTGAGTTAACTGAATATAATTTCACCCCATGAATTGGAATTTTTCTCCCATCCTGAAATTAAAATTTTTAGGAATCATTCCTGATTTTAGTAATGTTAATATTTCCACCAAAGCAGATCTTACTTTTAAATCAAAAACCGTTAAATTCAACCAAGAAAGACGAATTATCAAAAAAATAGTGGAATTTCCTACCAAAACAGATTCATTTTCAACCAAATAGTTTTGTTTTCAACAAAGTAGATTAATTTTCAACAAGAGCATGAATTTTGAACCAAAAAGATTAATTTCCTGCCGAAAAAAAATTGTCAACAAATTACTTGAATTTTTAACCAAATAGTTGAACTTGTAACCGAAAAAAAAATGTTCACCAAAAGTGGAAAAGTTGAACTTTCAGTTACAAAAATCAATCTGGAAAAAAATTAGTTTTCAACGAAATTGTTAAATTTTCCAGTGAATTTGCAAATAAAAAGATTAATTTTCAGTCAAAAAATTAATTTTCAATCAAATAGTTGAATTTTTAACCAAAATGTTAAATTTTTAACCAAGAATATTAATTTTTAACTGAGAAGATTAATTTTCAACTGAGAAAGACGAATTATCAACAAAATAGTTGAATCCTTGACCAAAACAGATCGATTTTCAACCAACTAGTTGAGTTCTTAACCACAAAAAGTAAATTTTCACCAAAAGTAAAAAAGTTCAACTTTCAGTTATAAAAATCAATCTTGAACAAGAAAAAAACTAATTTTCAACGAAATTGTTAAATTTTAAACTGAAGAAGTGAATTTTCAACTGAAATGATGAATTTTCAGCCAAAAAATAAATTTTTAACTAAATAGTTGAATTTTTAACCAAGAATATTAATTTTTAATTCAGAACATTAATTTTCCACCAAGAAATGACGAATTTTCGACCAAATGCATAATTTTTCAACCAAATAGTTGAATTTCCAATCAAGAAGATTATTTATCTCAAAAGAAGACGATTTTCAAAACAAGAAAATTTGCATTTTTAACTAAATACGATAAGTTTTTAATCAAAAATAAAATAGTCCAATTTTCAGTTAAAAAATTAATCTTGAACAAGAAAAATATGAATATTAATTTTCTACCAAAAAAGGTGAATTTTTGATAATATGCATGAATTTGTAAACAATTAGTTGAACTTTCAACTTAAATTTTGGAAATTTCCATGAAAAATGTAATTACTAAATTTTCAGTTAAAAATCAATATTAAACAACATCAAAACTAATTTTTAAAAAATACTTTCATTTTCAAACAAAGTAATGAATTTTCAACTAAAATGATGAATATTTAGCCAAAAAATTAATTCTTAACCAAAAAGTTGAATTTTCAACCGCAAAGGTGAATTTTTAATTAGGAATATTTATTTTGAACCAAGAAGATTAATTTTCTACTGAAAAAAACGAATTTTTGACAAAATACATGAATTTTCCACCACATAGTTTAATTTTCTACTAAGAAAATGAATTTTCTGCCGAAAAAGAAGAACTTTCAGCAAAATACATTAATTTTCAACGAAATAGTTGAGTTTTCGGCTAACAAAAGATAAATTTCCCACTAAAAGTAAAGTATTCAAGTTTTTAATTAAAAGTTCAATTTTGAACACAAAAAAAACGAATTTTCAACAAAATAGTTCAATGTTCAACCTGAAAAAAGATTAATGTTTAACTCAAATGACGAATCCTTGAAAAAAATTTTTTCAACAAAAGGCATTAATTTTCAACCAAACCTTTCCAACAACAAAAGATAAAATCGCATCCAAATTTTTAAACTAAAATGATCAAATTAAAAAAAAAAATGAAATAGTTAAATTTTCAGTGGAAAATATTATTTTCAACAAAAAGAAAAACAAATGCTCAACAAATGTTTAATTTTTTTATCAAAAAAATGTAATATTCAACAAATAAGTTCAACTTTTAACCAAGGAGTAGAATTCGCATTCTCATAGTTGAATTCTCAACTAAAAATGATTAATTTTTCACTCAAATTAGAATACTCAAATTTGCAGTTAAAAGATTAATTTTTAACGCAGAAAAAATGAATTTTCAGAGAAATAGTTTAAGTGTCTACCTCAGAGATGAATTTTCAACTGAAATTATGGATCTTAAGCCAAACAATTTATTTTCAGCAAAGAAATGGAAATTTCAACCAAGTAGTTGATTTTTCTACCAAAAAAGATAAATTCTCAACAGAATATGTAATACATGACTCAACCAAACAGTTTCATTTTGAACCAAAATATTACATTCTTACAAGAAGAGATGAATTTTCAAACCAAAAACATATTTTCAACCATCAAGGATTCTTCAGTCAAGAGAGAAAAAAAAATGTTAACTGAATTGTTGAATCTTCAAGCCTAAAAGGCGATTTTTTTAATAAACAGGGGAATTATTAACCAAAAAGAATGACCTTTCAACAAAACTGTTGAATTTTTAAAAATTAATTAAAATTTCAGCCGAATAATAATATTTTTAACCAAAAAAGATAAATTCCTAAATAAAAATATGACTACTTTTTAACTAAAAGTAATTAACTTTAAACAAAAAAATAGTTGAGTTTTTAAACAAAGAGTTACAATTTCTACCAAAAGAGATGAATTTGCAACTAAAATGATAAATTTTCAATCGTAATAGTTAAATTTTTAGTTAAACAAATTCTTTTCAAAAAGTGAATTTTCCGTAAACTACTTGAATTTATAATCAAACAAATGAATTTTTAGCTGAAATGATGAATCTTCAACCAAGAACATGAATTTTCAATCAAAAAGAATTAACATTCAACCAAAAAGTTTGGGGTTTTGATCCAGAGAGATGAATTTTAAACTTTAATGATGAAAAAATAATTTTTACAACAAAAAAATAAATAAATAATCAACTTCCGAAATTTTTTTTTTTTCTGAAAGTATTCTATGGATTTGTTCTAGTTTTGACTCCCACTGTTGGAAAATTTTCAACTTCGTAGAAGTCTGGGAGGAGAAAAAAAAACATAACAAATTACGTGATGTAGTTTAAAAATTGGTCCCTAATCATTTTTATATTAATTTATTTAACAATTTTAAATGTGTATTAACAATTTATTTTCCTTCGAACTAATTTCTTAGTCAATTCTACCGTTTTAGAAGTTAAGGAGGATTTAGAAACAAATAAAATTGCGCTTTGTGATGTATGAATAGGTCCTTAATAATTTTATTAAATAATAATAAATAATAATAGTAATAAATAATAATTTTATTAAATAATAATAAATAATCATGGTACTAAAATATCTAATTATTTTGAAGTTGTGTTCCAAATTAGGTTGTCCCCGAATTAAAGAAACTACACGCGTGCGTAGCGCGCGCTCTTGCTATTTGTTTAATAAATTATTCTCGCTATGTTAATCGACGTGAATGGAAAATTTTTTTTCCAATGTTTTGGTCTAATTTAGTGGTTTGGAAGTAGATAGTGAGAACCCCTGAGTGAGACATCGTCGCGACACATGCTGAAAATTTGTTCCCCGGAAATTTACGAGCGAGTTTCCGTGTCAGACCCAATATCGTGGGCCCTCCTTGTAAGTAGGTATATGCATGTATAATCAGACAGCAATAAACTCGGATTCGAAGGGCGACCGATCTAAACTGGCCTTAGTTAAGCCTTAAAGGAATTTTAATGGAGACCGAAAAGAAAATTAGTCAATGGGAATCCACTAGAATCCCAAAATTATCGCCTAGAGTAAAAGTATTTATTCGTGTGTGGTAAAACCGTGGGTGTAGTGATTTCGACCATTCTACTATCAAAAAGATATTAAATCAGACATTAAAAAGGCCATCATTTTTACATTTTGACATTTTTATCGAACGTGAGAAGAAAGGTTCAAAGTGAGATTATGAAAAAATTTTGTATGGTGCATTTTGTTATTTTTTCAACCAAAAATGGAATATTTACATTTTCTGCTGAAGGAATTAACTTTAAAACAATTTTCAGCGAGAGAGAGGAATTTTCAACTACATTGATGAATCTTCAATCTACAATCTTCAATATTGCATTTTCAACAAAATACATTAATATTTAACTAAACAGTTGAATTTTCATACAAGAAGATTAATTTTGCACCAAAAACGACGAATTATCAACCAGATAGTTGACTTTTCAAGTAAAAAATATAGATTTTCAACCAAAAATCGAATAGAAAAATTTGTCCGAAAAAAAAATTATTTACCGAAAATAGAAAATTGACATTTACAGATAAGGAAAATTAATTTAAAAAAACTAATTTTCTAAAAAATAGTTTACTTCACAACTAATGACATGAATTTTCAACTAAAATGATGAATCTTCAATCCACAATCTTCAATATTTCATTTTCAACAAAATACATGAATATTTAAGCAAATTGTATATTTTCAATCAAGAAGATTAATTTTCTACCGAAAAATACGAATTAAGAACCAGATAGTGGACTTTTCAACTAAAAAGGATAAATTTTTAAACAAAAAAAAAATTCATATTTTGAGGTGAAAAAAAAAATTCAAAAAATTTTCAACCGAAATGAATTTTCAACTAAAATAATGAATCTTCAGTGTTTAATATTACATTTTCAACAGAGTGAATACATTTTTCCAACAAAAAAAAAGATAAATTTTGTATCCAAAATGGAATATTTAAATTTTCAGCTAAGAAAAATTAATTTTCTAGAAAATAGTTTAATTTTTAACTAAAGACATGAATTTTCAACTAAAATGATGAATCTTCAATATTGAATTTTCAACAGAATACATGAATTTTCAACCAGATAGTTGAACTTTCAACTAAAAAAGATAGATTTTCAACCAAAAATCGAATATTAAGATTTGCGTCAAAAAAATTTTATTTCAAACAAGCAAAAAAAAACGCAATTTCAACAAAACATTTGAAAAAAAAATGTTTGAATTTTTAACCAAAGGGGTGAATTTTCAATTACAGTGATAAATCTACAATCTTCAATTTTTTGTTTTGCGTTTTCAACAAAATACATGAATATTTAAGTAAATTGTAGAACTTCCAACCAAGAAGATTAATTTTTTTTAAAGAAACTATTTTTCTCAACAAAAAAAATACTTTACAACCAAAGACATAAATTTTCAACTAAAAAATGTACATTTTCAACCTAAAATGGAATATTTACACTTTCACATAAGAAAAATTTATCTAAAAAAAATTAATAAAAAATAGTTGATAGTTCAATAATGAATTTTTTATAAAGTAGTGATATTAACTTTGAACCAAAAAATATGACTTTTCTACAAAAATATGAATTCGCTATCCAAATGACGAATTTTTTATCCAAAATGACGAATACTTAAGAAAACAATTTAATTTTCAACCAAAGAGATGAATTTTCAACTAAAATGATGAATTTTCAACCAAAAAAGTGAATTTTTAATAAAGTAGTTCAATTTTTTACAAAAAAATTAATTTTCAACAACATAGTTCAACTTGCAACCAAGCAGTTGAATTTTCAACCGAAAAAGTTTTTGTTTTAAATAAAAAATAGTGGAATCCTCAACCAGAACAGATTAATTTTTATAAAAAATATGACAGTTTTTTAACCATAATAGCTCAAATTTCTACCAAAAAATTTTTCGGTCGGCAAAGGAAAAAAGTTAACTAAATTGTTGAATTTTCAACCCAAAAAAAGAAGAATTAAAAAAAAAAACATAAATCTTCAACCAAAATTATGAATCTTCAACCAAAAAATAAATTTGTAACTAAGTAGCTCATAATTAAACAAAGAAATTGAATTTACAAACCAAAAAAGATGAATTTTTAACCAAAATCATAAATTTTTAACTGAATAGTTAAATTTTCAGTTGAAAGAATTATTTTCAAACGAAAATAAAAATGAATTTTCAACTGAAATGATGATATATTTTTTCGGTTGAAGATTTATCAATTTAGTTACAAATTGATTTCTTTGATTGATAACATAACTTTTTCGTTGAATTTTTTTTTTTTTTGGTTTAATTTAATTTTTTAAACTGAAAATGTATCTATTTCATTTTTGGTCAAAAATGTATCTTTTTTTGAAATGCATGTATTTGGTTGAAAATTCGATTTTTTGATTGAAAATTAATCTTTTTCAGTTTGAAATCTAAATAATTTTGTTTGTTTGAAAATTTAATTACTTGGTTGAAAGTTGCATTATTAGACTGAAAATTGATTTTTTCGTTAAAGATTCATAATTTGAGTTGTAAATTCATCGCTTTGGTGGAGAATTTAGTTATTTTGTAGAAAAATTAATTTTTTCAGAGTGAAAATTTTTTTTTTTTAGAATGTTAATGTGTCTTTTTGATTGAATACTGTTTTGTAGAAAAACCGTCGTTTTGGCTTTAAAATACAAAATTTTGGATGCAATTTTTTTTTATCTGAAAGATATTTCTTCTTTGAAAAGTCAACTATTTTGTTAAAAATTCGTCTTTTTAGTTAAAATGCAACTATTTTGTTGAAAATTGATCGTTTTGGTTGAATCCAACTGTTATTAATTAAAAATTAAAATCGGGTTTGGTTGAAATACTGTAAAGATTAATTTTATACCGAAAAGACAAATTTTCGATCAAATAGTTCAATTTTTAAGTAAAAGAAGATAACCTTTCAACCAAAACTAAATATTAAAGTTTACTTGTAAATAGTAAATATGAAACTTGAAATATTCAAATTTTTAATTAGAAAATTCTAATTTTCAACCAAAAATAAATTTTGAACAAAATAATTAAATTTTAAACCAGGAAATATGATTTTGCGAGTTAAAAAAATAAATTTTTCAACAAAACAGTTGAATTTTCAACCAAAAGGGATGACTTTTAAAAAAATTGTTGAACATTCAACCAAATCATTAACATTCAATCAAAAATAGTCTGATTTTTTTATTGGGTTTTATTTTAGGGAGGAGTTCATAAAAGTAATTATAATCTCCATCGTCCTTTATATAGAGTAAATTTTTCACTCGTTTTACAATTTTCAATGATAAGTGATGGAGAAACGATTTATAATCGATGTATATTGAAAAAAAAAATTAATTAAATTAGATTTATACGGACATATCAGTTTCGTAGATCAAATATGCTGACACGAGAATGAGTTGTACAAACAATATGTAAATACTGAGACTTATCAGCATCTTGAAAAGTGAGCGTTAATTCAATAGTTGTATGACTAAGTGCATTTTGCTTCCTTGACAAAAGACCTTCTATAAGATACTTCGAGGGGGTGTGTAATTTCCTCATCAAGAATGATTTGCAGTTTCATTTTTTAATTAAGGGGTCATCCAGAAATTACGTAAGATGATTTGGGGGTCAAATCTGATTGTTTCTTATGAGAGAAGTAGGGGGATGTTGAAAGATTTTATGTGAGAAATATTTTTACTAACAATAAAAAATTCCAGAGATATTATAACTTAGAGGAAATTACAGGAGAAATCCGATCTTTTGAAAAGTACTGCATTTTCAACTAAATAGATGAATTATTACACAAAAAGTTACATTTTTAAACAAAAAGATGAATTTTTATTCAAGAAGACTAATTTTATACCAAAGAAGACGAATTTTTACCCAAATATATGAACTTTTAACCAAATTGTTAAAATTTCAACTAAAAAAGGTCAAATTCAAAAAAATATTTTCAAAAAATTAAAAATTTCAACAAAACATTTGAATTTTCAACCAAAGGGGTGAATGATAAATCTACAATCTTCAATATTGAATTTTCAACAAAATACATGAATATCTAAGTAAATTGGTGAACTTTCAACCATGAAGATTAATTTTTTACCAAAAAAGACAAATTATCAACCAGATAGTTGAATTTTCAACTAAAAAAGATACATTTTCAACCAAAAATGAAACATTTATAATTTGAGCTGAAAACAAAATTTCAAACAATTTTCAACCGAAGAGATTAATTTTCAACTAAAATAATGAATCTTCAATCTTTAGTATTGCATTTTCAACAGAATAAATAAATTTTCTAATAAAAAAGATGCATTTTTTTACCAAAAATGGAATATTTAGATTTTCAGCTAAGAAAAATTAACTTACGGTAACTATTTTTCTAAAAAAGAAATACTTTCCAACCAAAGACATGAATTTTCAACTAAAATTATAAATCTTCAATATTGAATTTTCAGCAGAATACATGAATTTGCAACCAGATAGTTGAGTTTTCAACTAAAAAATGAAAATTTTCAACCTAAAAAGGAATATTTACACTTTCAGATGAGAAAAATTTATCTAAAAAAAATTTATAAAAAATAGTTCATTTTTTAACCAAACAGATGATTTTTCAACTAAAATGATGAATCTTTCACAACAACAAAAATGAATTCTTAACTTTATTTTCTTAGTTAATTAATTTTATATTCCTAATTATATTCCTAATTCTATACAAAATAGTTAAATTTTCAACCAAAGGAGTGAATTTTTAACTAAAATGATAAATATTGAGCCAAATAATGAATTTTCATCCAAATAGTTGAAATTTCAACTAGAAAAGGTCATTTTTTACGTAAAATGGATTAGTTAAATTTTCGATTGAAAAAAGCAATCTTAAACAAGCAAAAAAAAAGAATCTTTAACAAAATAGTTGAATTTGTAACCAAAGGAGTGAATTTTCAACTAAAATGATAAATGTTCACTCAAATAATGAATTTCTAACCAAATAGTTGAATTTTCAGCCAATAATTTTAATTTTCAACCAAAAAGATTAATGGTCTACCAAAAACTAAATTTTTCAACGAAAAATATAATACGTGATATTTCAACCAGAAAAAGATTGGAATTCCTAATGAAAAACAGTTGAATTAAACCAAAATAATGAATTTTTAACATTATTTACAACTAAAATAGATGAATTTTCAACAAAAAATGGAAAGGTTATACTTTCAGTTATAAAAAATAATTTGCTACAAAAAACAATAGAATTTTGAAACAACAACTATTGTTTTGAAATTTCAAACAAAACAGCTTTTAATTTTAAATTAAGAATAGTTGGATTCAACCAAAAAGATGAACTTTCATCCAAACAGTTGAATTGTTAACTAAAAAAGATCAATCTTCAGACAAAAATGGAATAGTAAAATTTTCAGTTAAAAAAAAATGAATTTTTAACTGAAAAATAAACAAATTTAATAATCGTTACATTTTCAGGTAACAAAACTAATTTTTAACAACAACAAAAAGACGAATATGAACGTTGAATCAAACAGACTGTGGAGAGTGCGATAAATAAATATTAATTTCCATAATTTATAGAATAAATAATGATAGAACAAATAAACATTGAAGTTCATTTATAATAATTTTAAAATATTAGAAGACTGGAAATTTTTCTTAGAAAATGCAGTTAATTCTCCACTGCACACTCTTTGATTTCAGATTGAACAAATTTTCTCGGACTATGCAAAATTTTATGAAGAAATAAAAAAATTGTACTTGTATTAAATAATTTGATGTTGATTGTTTTTTGTCTACTGGTCTGAAATAAATATTTTGAATATTGATTTTTTATTTTTAAATTGTGAAAAAATTGCTCTCAAGCTCCGCTGGGATCCGAACTCAGGTCTTCCAGATTGCTGGTCTGGTGCTCTTACCCACTAAGCTACGGAGAAACGAGATACATTTCTTCACAGTCCCTACAAGTTGAATTCCGACGTCATTCCTTATACTTGTAAGATTCATTTCCAACATTCGAATGTTTTATATTTTTGATGTTATGGTTTTGACCAGATAAATTGTATTAAATAATTTGATGTGGATTGTTTTTTATCTACTGGTCTAAAATCAATATTTTAAATATTGATTTTTTATTTTTAAATTGTTAAAAAATTGTTATCAAGCTCCGCTGGGATCCGAACCCAGGTCTTCTTTATTTTGTAGAACTAATTTAATCAAAGTTCCAAGTTTATAGAATAAACAGAATTCATATTAATTTTCTTTTATTCCCGAAGTTTATAAAATCTTATTAAGATTTTGGCGGAGGGTTTGGGGCAGGGGGGTCAAAGAAAATCTTATCTTTTTCTGTTGAGCGCAATATTTTCAGAACGAGACGTAGGTGAAGGGCGCCAGAGGCGCCCTCGTGAACGAAGCAGGCTTTGTTGGTCGGCCGCGATGTTTTCATATCAGCATCTATCTCGTTTTAGAAACGCCTCACGCTCCCGCTTTATCCGCGTACTTACCTAGGATCGAGAGTAGCTTCATCCTATGTTAGCACATTGATGGGAGCGTAAGCGCGAGCGCGTTTAAGCCTGTCTAGGCCTTTGAGGAATCATTTGGCGCCCCCGACCCACGACTCTCTCTAAATACATCGGGCTCCATAAAAAATTCCTGGTCTCTCACTAGATCAATGCCCCCACTCCCCTCTCAAATCTTCTTACGTAATTGATGGATGACTCATTATAGTAATTATTGGTTCCTTAATAGTAGCATGTAGTGAAGGAAACAGGCTTTTCTTGTCGATCGCGATGTTCCTAAAGCGCCTCACGATCCCGCTTCATCCATGTGCTGACATAGGACAGCATTGTTCCGTCCTATGTTAGCACACAAACATCGCGCTGGGATGAACAAGCCTGGATTTCTCACCAGATTAATATACTACTAAGGAACCGATAATTATTATAATTTGTCATTGCTAAGTTGATTTATTTGCCTATTAGTGCGATATAGATACTGAATATTGATAAATAATGGTCTTTTGTGTATCGATTAGAGAGGTGGGTAGAAATATATTGCGATTTGTAAAATAACGAATCGACCGTGAATACGAAAGGATCACGCTCGTGTCAACGCCTCGGCAGAGCCTCGATTGCGATACATAACTATGCTGCAAAGTATGCAATGGTGCATTCCACATATGCGCTAGCACCTTCTCACGTGGGACCTACACAAATGTAGGAAAACACGTTGCAGGCGTAGGCGTACATTCCTGGTCTCGCATTATCTGCTCTCTCCTCTTGTTCTCTCTATCTCTCCCTCTTTCTCTCCTCTCTCGCTCTCTCTCTCCTCTCTCTCTCTCTCTCTTTCTGGCTTTAGCAGTTCAGTTTCTCTCAACCATTCTCCATCTCGCTTTTTCTCATCCTCCCTTTTCCATCTCTCTCGTCCGTTATCGCGCAGATACTCTGGCCCGGAACGACTGTTTCACACCTCCGCTCGCGTGAGAATTAGGAAATAAATTAGTACCGCGCTAATTTCGTTATCTCCTCGATGCGACGCTCCGCTTGATATGTCCAGCCATGTAGGATCAGCGAGAAAGGAGCCAATGAACGAATAAAAAAATAAAAAATAAAAATTGAATTTTCGATATTTGAATATAGGGAACTGGATTACCAGTTTATTTTAATTCACATCTTTTTTTATTTTTTACTAACAAAATTATACACGCACGATTAGTTTCAGGCACACTTCAAGGGACGACTAAAAATTCTCGGATAATAAAATTTCGACACAAAATTTCCGAATAATAAAATTTCGACACAAAATTTCCGAATGATAAAATATTCGATACTGCAAAATTACTGACATAAGAAAATTATCGAATTTAAGCTTTTAAAAATAATGGGGTTTAATCAATTATATATTTATTCATTAAAAATACAATAACAAAATTTGATCAAAAAATTGTGTTTGGATGTTCAATGTATTTTTTGTAATCATTGTTTGAATTTAAAGTGACAAGAATTATTTTATTAAATTCGACTTTATCTTTGCGGCTGAATTTTGAAAACAAAAATTGCAAAAATTCAAATTTTTGAAAAAAATTCTCCTGACCTGAAAAATAGTCTCTAGTTTTAATATTTTCAGAGAAAATTCTGCCATTTCTTCAATTTGAAACATTCTCGTTATTTTTCAGTGGATTTTAAAAGAGGACAGTAAGCCTCACTAGAAACAAGAAAGAAAATTATTATATCTCAAATAAGTGAAAATTTACAGATGTTTGAAAAAAGAATTGCTTTTTTTTTTTTTTTTAAAACACCTCTAAAATTGCAAATACCCATAACTTTGCAAACATGATTTACTTCTCAAATGTTTCAAATTAAAATTTCAATTTCAAAATTGTACATGAATAAACTGACACTAAAAATCACTTTTTTTCTTAAGTGTACACTTTGAGTCAAAATGACCTCTGATTTTTGGCCGGATTAAACAAAATATTTAGAGGTTCCCTCAGCCGATTTTTGTGAAAAAAATGTTTATTTTATTCAAGTAATCACAAAATCTGTACTTTCACTCCAACATGCGTACATACGTTTTGAATTAAATAAATCACTTAGAGTTTTACCAGAATTTTGAAAACGAATTTAGGGGTCCTTCAAGCCGGATAAAAAAAATGAATGCCAGAGTTTTTTGATGAATATGCCAAAAATCTGAGTGACACATTTGAGTAAAAGAGAACATTAAATGCTTATCCAAATAAAAAAATGGTACAGCGGGGATTATTTAAATAAAATAAAATTTTAAAAAGAGCCGGCTTAGGGACCCCGAAATATTTTTTTATGAAATCTGTCTAAAATCAGGAGTCATTTTGACTCCTAATACACCAAATAATTTTTTTCTCTTCAGGAAGTTGTTTTAGAGTCGAAAAACAAAAATGAAAAATTGACAATTTTTTAAGTTGTGAAAAAATAATAATAAAGTGGAATTTTTGTAATGTAAGGTGCATCCACGCGCCTAGAGACGTTAATGGTGTTGGAAGAGGGAGGAGAGAGGAATCCTGTTTGAGATCCTCGAAATGCTTGTTTCGTCGGGTTTTATGTGTTGATTTGAATGAGTCTATATCACGCTCGTCTTTTTAAGTATTCGAGATTTTATTGAGTGTTATCAGCAAGTGTAATCGGACAAAAATCTTGTAATGTTTATGAGGTGGATGCACTTATTTTGAACATTATTTTAATCTCTTGGGATAATATAATTGTCGAGACTACTTATATCGCTATCAGCCAGTGAAATTTCCTGATAGAATCTTCCGGAAATTAAATTCAGAACAAATCAAAATTGAATTTCTTCTTTAACGTCCAACATTCCGATTTAGACATAACACGCTTAAATGTCTCAATTAAAACAAAAATAATAATAAAAAAAGAGAAAAGAAAAAATGTTCCTGAAAGAAGTTATCTAAATTTTTGTACTTAAAATCACTGCTGACTTTGAAACCTGATAACACAGTTCGAAATGTAGTTAGGTATTTTTTCAAAATTAGTTGAAAAGCTTATGAAATTCCAAGTAAAATAAGTCCTGGTAGAGATATTTTCGAATTTTTGAAGAGAATATATCGCGTGACATGTTTCTTTTTTAATTCAACAATTTCTCAAAATTGGTACCTCGACTTTAATTCATGTTATGGCCTGGGAACATTTGTGGAAAAATTTTGAAATTAACCTCATTTAATTTTGGAAATACTATCTTTAATTTAAGCCGAGAAAACTTGAAAAATCTTTACAGGTTCCCGAGATATGACCAAAAATATCCAAGCATTTCCGTATCGGGTTCCAGTCAGCGATCACCGCTTTCGGCCCGCACGCTTCGACATTTTTATTAATAATTCAAGAACCCGTCAAGATTTTTCCAGTTTTATCGGCTCAAATGAAACACAAGATTTCAAAGATCATTTTCTGTAAGTTTCAATTTTTTGCTTTTATTTTTGGCCGAGTTATCATCTCTCAAAGTCAGCAGTGATTTTGAGTACCGCTCGCGCTAGCCGTGTAGATAATTTCCGACCACATTGTATCGAATTCCCCTAATCTATTTTTTCAAACAAAAAAAGGGCAGCTTATTGCACAAAAAAAAGGAAATTCTGCAAATCCTTTTCGGACCCTTATCCGAGATAATCATGCAACTGAGGGACGCGGAAGTCGTAATTCCTCAGGGACAAGGGCAAAAAAATATAAGCGCGGACACTATCTTTTGGTTGACTTCGAGATCGTTTCATAAGCGTATCGGACAAGATAATGGCAAGGGGTTTCGATAAATTTCGCTAATTAATTATTGACGTGTCTCGAAGCTATTTTCGTCAGGTCCGGCGCACGCGAAGGTACTCGGCTTATATCTAACCCCCAGTTATTTACGACATGCTATGCGATAGAGATGCCTTCGAAGGGAGTGCAGTCGTCTCTGATTTCTGCCTCTGCTATTCTCGATTCTCCCTTTCGCATTAACGAACTGGCATTACCGACCCAGACATTAGTGACCGGTCATTTGCATCCAAACGAGGCTGATTTTATGAATTATTAAATTTATTCTCGACAAACGTAAATTTTGATTCTAGATTATATATATTTTTTTAATTGTTTGAAATTAATGCATAACATTACGAATTAATGAATAAAATTAATGAATAAATGACAAAACCTGGCATCTGCTGCATTTTTTGGTTGAATTATTTTTACTGAATTCGTCGATGAATTTCGTAAATATAATAACTTATGCCAGCGAACAAAACGAGAAAAATTTATTATTGTAAATAATTTTTATGAATGAAGCCCTAAAATTTTTACACCAATCAGTTCAGCAGTCAAGCAACAGTTGATAAATCGAAATTTCATTGAATACAATACTAAAGTTTTATTCAGTTAATTCATATTGAAATTTTCAGACTAATCAGTGGAACAGTGTGGGCTACAGGTCGACTCAACTGTTAAAAAATCGTATTTTGGGAATAAAAAGTGAAATAACCCTAGAAAGAATTGATGAATCAAAATTTCCTAAGTGACAACAACTAAAGCTTTATCTGTTCAATTTATCCAAAAAATTTTAGACGAATCATTTGAACAGTGTAAACTCCAGGTCGTCTAAATGGATAAAAAATCGAGAACTCTGGGCATAAAGAGTGAAATAACTCTGGAAATAATTAATGAATCCAAATTTCCTAGAAATTAGTACTGGATCTTCATCTAATTAATTTATATTGAAATTTTAGTGCTACTTAGTTGAATAGTATAGACTCCAGGTTGATCAATATGCTAAAAAATCGAATTTTGCATATAAAAAGTGAAATAACTCTACAAACAATGAATAAATCACAATTTCCTAAGTGGTAGCGACTGAACCATCATCTAGTTAATTTATTCTAAAATTTGTACACCAATCAGTTAAATATTGCAGACTTCAGGTCGACTAAACTACTAAAAATTGAATTTTTGACATAAAAAGTGAAATAAGCCTAGAAACAGTTGATAAATCAAAATTTCCCCAAAAAACAGTACTGAAGCTTTATTCAGTCAATTTATGATAAAATTTTTAGACTATTCAGTTGAATATTGTAGGTTCCAGGTCGACTAAACTGCTAAATAATCGTATTTTGGGAATAAAAAGTGAAATAACCCTAGAAAGAATTGATGAATCAAAATTTCCTAAGTGATAACAACTAAAGCTTTATATGTTCAATTGATCCAAAAAAATTAAGACGAATCAGTTGAACAGTCTAGACTCCAGTTCCACTAAATTGATGAAAAATCGAATTTTGCATATAAAAAGTGAAATAACTCTACAAACAATGAATAAATCGAGATTTCCTGAGTGGTAGCAACTGAACCTCCATCTAGTCAATTTATCCTAAAATTTGTACACCAATCAGTTGAATAGTGCAGACTTCAGGTCGACTAAACTACTCAATATCGAATTTTTGACATAAAAAGTGAAATGAGTCTAGAAACAGTCAATAAATCAAAATTTCCCCCCAAAAAAAACAGTACTGAAGCTTTATTCAGTCAATTTATGACAAAATTTTTGGACTAGTCAGTTGAATATTGTAGGTTTCAGGTCGACTAAACTGCTAACAAATCGTATTTTGGGAATAAAAAGTGAAATAACCCTAGAAAGAATTGATGAATCAAAATTTTCTAATTGACAACAACTGAAGCTTTATCTGTTCAATTGATCCAAAAAAATTAAGACGAATCAGTTGAACAGTCTAGACTCCAGTTCCACTAAATTGATGAAAAATCGAACTTTGGGCATAAACAGTGAAATAACTCTGGAAATAATTGAATAATTCAAATTTCCTGGAAATTAGCACTGGATCTTCATCTAATTAATTTATATTGAAATTTTGGAACTAATCAGTTAAATAGTGTGGGCTTCAGGTCGACTAAAATGCAAAAAAATCGAATTTTGCGTATAAAAAATGAAATAACTCTACAAACAATTGATCAATCCAAATTTCCTGAAAAGTGGCTTTGAAGCTTCATTGAGTGAATTTATATTGAAATTTTTAGTCCAATTAGTTGAAGAGTGTTGGCTCCAAGTTGACTTAATTTGCTAAAAAAATCTGTTATCGGGCATAAAAAGCGAAATAACTCTAGAAACAATTGACGAACCAAGATTTTATGAAAAATAGCACTAAAGCTTTATTTATTCAATCAATATTTAAATTTTTAGACTAATAAGATGAATAGTGTAGGCTCCAGGTCAACTAAACTGCTGAAAAATTTGAGTTTGGGCATAAGAAGAGAAATAACTCTAGAAACGATTGACGAATCAACATTTCCTGAAAAATAGCACTGAAGCTTCATTAAGTAAATTCACATTAAAATTTTCAGACTAATCTAGGTCAAATAGACCACTGAAAAAATCTAATTTTGTGCATAAAAAGTGAAATAACTCTAGAAACAATTAATGAATCCAAATTTCCTGAAAACTGACAATGAAGCCTTATTAAGTGAATTTATATTAAGATTTTTAGACTAAGCAATTGAATGGTATAGGCTTCAGGTCAAATAGACTACAAAAAAATTTAATTTCGGCAATAAAAAGTGAAATAACTTTAGAAATAATTAATGAATCAAAATTTGCTGAAAAGCGGCACTTGAGCTTCACCTAGTAAAAAAATCTTAAAATTTTTAGATGTCGAAATAGTAAAGTAAATAGTCGAAATATGCTAAAATTTTTAGAGGAATTGATTAAATATTGTAGGCTTGAGGTTGACTTTGCGTATAAGAAGTAAAATAACTCTCGAAACAATCGATCAATCGAAACTTCATGAAAAGCGGCACTGAAGCTTCATTAAGTGAATTTATATCGAAATTTTTGACCAATTGGTTGAAGGGTGTAGGCTCTTAATCGACTGAACTGATGAAAAAAATAAAAAAATAATGAAAAATTTCGAAAAAACAGCACTGCAGCTTCATCTAGTTGATCAATCCTGAAATTTCTAGCTAAATCTATTAAATTATGTAGGATACAGGTCGACTGAACTGCTCAACGTTAAATTTTAGGCACAAAAAGTGAAATAACCCTAGAAATATATAATAAGCAAAAATTTAATGAGTGATAGCAACTGAAGCTTCATCTGTTTAGTTTATCCTCAAATTTTTAGACAAATATTTTGAAAAGTGTGGACTCCAGGTCAACTAAACTGATAAAAAATCGAACTTTGGACATAAAACATGAAATAACTTCAGAAATAATGAGTCGATCAAAATTTTCTGTGAATGTGGCACTTGTGCTACGTCTAATAAATTCATCCTAAAAATTTTAGACAAATCGGTTGAATATTGTAGGCTCCTGAACTACTGAACAATCGAATTTTGGCCATAAAAAGTGAAATAACTCTGGAAATAGAAAATCCATCAAAATTTCCTTAAATATAGCATTGCTGCTTGGTCTAGTGAATTTATTTTTGAATTTTTAGACTAATATGTTGAATATTGTAGACTCCAGATCGACTAAACTGCTAAAAAAACAAAGTTTGGGTATAGAAAGTAAAATAACTCTGAAAACAATTGATGAATCAAAATTTCCTCAGCGATAACAACTGAAGCTTCATCTGTTTAAATCATCCTCAAATTTTTAGACGAATCAGTTGAAGAGTGTAGACTCCAGGTCGACTAAACTGGTAAAAATTCGAATCTCGGCCATAAAAAGTGAAATGAATTCAAAAATAATAAGTCAATCAAAATTTTCTTTGAAAGTAACTCTTAAGTGTCATCTAGTCAAATCATCCCAAAAATTTTAGACAAATTGGTTGAATATTGTAGGCTCTGGGTTGAATGAAATACTATCGAATTTTGGTCATGAAAAGTGAAATAACTCTAGAAACAGAATATCCATAAAAATTTTCTTAAATATGGCAGTACTGCTTGGTCTAATCAATTTATAATCAAATTTTTCACTAATTAGTTGAATATTGTAGGCTCCAGGTCGAACAAACTCCCAAAAATCAATGTTTGGGTATAAAAAGTGAAATAACTCTAGGAACATTTGATGAATCAAAATTTCCTGAGCGATAAGAACTGAAGCTTTGTCTGTTTAATTTGTCCTAAAATCTTCAGACGAATCAGTTGAATAGTCTAGACTCCAGGTCGACTAAACTGATGAAAAATCGAATCTTGGATATAAAAAGTGAAATAACTTTAGAAATAATCAGTCAATCACGGTTTTCTTTAAAAATAGCTCTCAAGTGTCATCTAGTCATTTACCCCAAAAATTTCAGACAAATCGGTTGAATATTGTAGGTTCCAGGCTGAATGAACTACTGAACAATCGAATTTTGGCCATCAAAAGTGAAATAACTCTAGAAATAGAAAATCCATTCAAATTCCCTTGAATATAGCATTGCTGCATTTTTAGACTAATATGTTAAATATTGTAGACTCCAGGTCAAATAAACTGTCAAAAAATCAAAGTTTGGGTATAGAAAGTAAAATAACTCTAAAACCAATGGATGAATCAAAATTTCCTGAGCGACAAGAACTGAAGCTTTGTCTGTTTAATTCCTCCTGAAATTTTTAAACGAATCGGTTGAATAGTCTAGACTCCAGGTCGACTAAACTGGCAAAAAATCGAATCTTGGACATAAAAAGTGAAATAACTTTAGAAATAATAAGTCGATCAAAATTTTCTTTGAAAGTGGAACTTGTGCTTCATCTAGTCAATTTATCCTAGAAAGTTTAGACAAATCGGTTGAATATTGTAACCTATAAGAATTGCTAAAAGACACATTCTCATTTTTTTTATTTGTTGACGATTCACTACCACGAATCCTGATTTGCAAAGAAATGTTGTATAAACTGGAATGCAATAGAAATTAATTTCGATATAAGATGCCGTATATGCTGTATTGGCAGACACCTTGAGCGTTTGGATAAGGATTAAAAGTAACAATTTGGTTGAGTCGATGTGGCAAGACTAATCGTTAACAAGACCGGTATTAACGTAGAATGTGAGATTCCTCGAGCCAATTTATAGAAAACTCTTAACTGGCCAAGAGGATAATATATTGGTCGTTATCTTGGGCATTAAAGATTCGAGATATCGAGCACTGGCCCCAAAGGCATGACATTGTACATCCTTTCACACCTATGCTGGACTATGCTGTGTGACCGACGAATGTGTGTAGACACCTTTTATGACCAATCGAAACATCAATACCAGTTTTTCCCCTCCCCCCCCCCTTTTCCCCTAAGCTGTACCTGTACCTGTACCAGGTGAGCACGAATATCTTTTGAGCATAATCACCTCGTACAACTGATCTACAACCTTCTAAAGAGACAGCAAATCGTCACGCTAACGCCACACGTAATGGGCGTCAAGTCTTCAATTTTGACTTTAATGGCGGAAACATAAATATCCGGGAATCAATTTGTCAAAGAATCCGATAAGAAGCGAGTCTACTTATCAATGAGACGTTTCTAAATTAAAATGACAAGATTTGAATTTAATCGCCTATGGTCGTGAATTTCGGAATTTCTTTCCGCAGATGAATGAAGCTAAAGTGCTAATTAGAAGCTCTTGAATGAATTTCTGAAAAAATCATCAAGTATTGAGGACATCTTGCAAGTTTTAGGAATTCAGGGCTATGCTTGGGTTTTCTTGACATGAATGGATGATATTTAAAAAGAAAAGTCATAAAGTATTGAGGAGAATTAACAAGATTTCAGAATACTTGAGAATACTTGAGAATACTTTGGAATACTTTTGAGAATACGCCGGATATTGTAGCTTCAGTTAAGGGAAAACTTGAAAATCAGGGAAGTTCTGTCATGAATTTTAAATTTTGGTTTAAAATTGTTCAATTCTGTTTATAGAAGATTAGTTGTTAAAAATGTTAAATGATTAAGATTCTGGTCTTTGAATATTAATCATCAGAGAAAAGGAAAAAGTGATCAGAGAAAAATAAGGGAATTTTGAAAATGAAGTTTTTCGGCCACACTGATGTAATATTCTTGTCAGTAGTTTAATTTCTTTGTATTTTTCTTGAAGTTTTTCACTGCTGACGGTTATATTTGTAGTTGGAAATTTTATCATTTGGTAGAAGATTTACCAGTTGTGTTAAAAAAGTGATCATTTTTGGTTGAAAATTCAACTATTTTGGCAGAAAATTTATTTTTCGTTAAAATTTCATATTTTGATGTTGAAAATTCGAGTAAAATATTTCTTGGTTGAAAAATCAACTATTTTTTTTTAATTCGTATTTTTTTCAATTTATCTGTTTGGGTAGAAATTTCATTTTTTTTTGGCTAAAAATGCAACTGTTTGGTTGAAAATTAATCTTCTTTGATTGAATATTCAATTTGTTAAAAAGTCATCTCTTTTGTTGAAAATTGAAATATTTTCTTGAAAATTAGTCTTTTTTGGTTTAAAATTAATTTTTCCAACTGAAGCTGTAACTTTTTCATTATTGGTTGAAAATATTGATGTTTTTTTTTTTTTTAATGATTTTTGGTAGAAAACTAATCAGTTTGGTTTGAAATTTCCTCTTTTTGTGTTAAAAATTAACCTTTTTAATTTCTGGTAAAAAGATTCTATTTTTTCGGTAGAAAATTAATCTTCTTGGTTGAAAATTTTTCTTTTTGGTTTTAAAAATGATTTCTTTTGGCAGGTATTTCATTTTTTTAATGCATTTTTTACCGTTTTTATGGAAAAATCTGCTTGCTCTTTGGTTGAAAATTCAACTACTTTGTCGAAAATTCGTTTTTTTTGGCTTGAATATAAACGATTACATTTTTCGTTGAGAATTCATCTTTTTGTTGAAAATTCCATTTTTTGGGTTAAAATCTCAACTATTTGGTCAAAAGATCAACTATTTTGTTGAAAATTGTTTTTGTTTTTTCAATTGAAAGTTAACATTTTTGTTGAAAATTTATCATTTCGGGCTTAAAAGTCAAGTGTTTTCTAAAACATTCGACTTTTTTGGTTGATAATTGAACTTTTTGGTGAAGAGTGAAACTACTTTATTGAAAATAAATTTTTTGGTTGAAGATTCATCTCTTTAATTGAAAATTTAAATATTTTGTTGAAAATTCGTTTTTTAGTAAAAATTCATTTTTTAATCTGAAAATTCAACGATACCATTTTTGGTGAAAAATTTATATTTTTAATACAAAATTTGTTCTTTACAGTCGAAAAATCAACTGTTTTGATTCAGGATTCAACTATTTTGTTAAAAACTTCTTCTTTTGGTAGAAAATGAATTCCTTTGACTTTTGCTCAAAGATTCATCGTTTTGTTAAAAATTAAACTATTTTGTTGAAAATTAGTTCTTTTGATGAAATATTATTTCTTTTAACTGAACATTCAACTATACCATTTTTTTGCTGAAAATTGATGTTTTTAATTAAAAATTGATAATTCTTATTGAAAATTTCACTACTTGGTTAAAACTTCATTTTTGTTGTGGATTCAACTATTTGGTTGAAAACTTTATTTTTATTTGGAGTTGAACTGTTTTTGATTTGAAATTAAAATATTTTTTGGTTGAAATATGAACTGTTACATGTTTTATTGAAGAATTCGTATTTTGTTGTTGAAAATTAAACTTCTTGTTTTAAAGTAGTATTACTTCGTTGAAAATTCATTCTCTTCGTTGAAGTTTTCAAATTTTAGTTGAAAATTCCTATCTTTAATTGAAATTTTGCCGTTTTTTTTTAATTACCTTTTTTCAATGTTACTTCTTATACATTTTTCTATGAAAAAATATTTTATACATCCTCGAGGAGTCTTTGCAAAATTTAATCAGCTTTAATTAAAAAAATAATGTCCGAATCGAATAAAAATCTTAACCTGTATACAGATTTGTAAAAAAAAATCTTATTTTGCCCTACTGTAGCATGACTTATTTACATCAAAGATATCTTGGACTTTAGTTTGCTTTGCTTAGTGGATATGGCTGGGGTAAAAAATATGGATCTCCTATTGATATCTCACTCAGTTGGACTTCGTGTTGCTCTCCACCTGGGGTGATTGCTAGCAAGAATTAAGCCTAATTAAAAAGTGGTGGATGGGAAGAATGAAGGCATCAAATCTAGATTCTAGTTCAGAGTGAAAGTGAAAGAGAAGGGAAGGGAAGGTTAAGTCTGGTGGCTTGCTAAAGAGGTACCAGGATCATTAGCGGACGGAATATTTATCCTTGTCCCTCACTCTTCGTCGCGTCGGTTGCTCGCACTTGATTCGCCGTCGGTATCATCGGGTGCCAGGCAGGAAGGCCCGTATTATCGAAGCAATTGTCTCACCGCCCCACCACCAAAGCAGTTCAGCTTAATATATAAAATCATTATCACCCACCGAAACACCCCTTGTTTGAATGGACCAGTTAGTGTGCGATTATTCCATTAATACAACGTTGTCCGTCCGATCTCTAATTATTTCAATGCAAGGCGATGCGACGTCCCGACAATCAAGAGTGGCGGGATACGTGTCGACGAATCATTGCCATACTGTCAACGAGGGGATCAATCTCAATCAGGAATCTCATCATGTTATGCTTTAATGAAAGGCATTTTTAGATCAAATTACGTGTTCATGGGTTTTTCAAACTGAAAATTATTCACTGATGAACCAACAATTAGATACATCTATGTTAAAATACCTTTCGCCTTCTAATGACAGTTGGTCTTCTAAACCATCGTTGGTCTTCTAAATGACCATTGGTCTTTTATACGACCGTTAGTCTTTTAAACGACCGTTTATCTTCCAAACGACCATTGGTCTTCTAAACGAATGTTGGTCTTCGAAACGAGCATTGGTCTTCTAAACGACCGTTGGTCTTCTAAACGACCGTTGGTCTTCTACACGACCGTTGGTCTTCCAAACGACCATTGATCTTATAAGCAACCAATGGTCTTCTAAACAGCCGTTGTTCTTCTAAATGACTATTGGTCTTCTATATGAACTTTGGTCTTTGAAACGACCTTTGGTCTCCTGAATGACCGTTGGTCTTCTAAACGGCCATTGGTTTTCTAAGAAACTGTTGATCTTCTAAACGACTATTTGTCTTCCAAACGACCATTGGTCTTCTAAACGACTGTTGGTCTTCGAAACAACCATTGGACTTCTAAACGACCGTTGGTCTTCTAAACGACCGTTGGTCTTCTAAGCGACCGTTGATTTTTTAAACGATAATTGTTCTTCTAAATGACCGTTGGTTTTCGAAACGACCGTTAGTCTTCTAAACGACCGTTTTTCTTCCAAACAACCATTGGTCTTCTAAACGACTGTTGGTCTTCGAAACGACCATTGGTCTTCTCAACGACCGTTGGTCTTCTAAACGACCGTTGGTCTTCCAAACGACCATTGGTCTTCTAAGCGACCAATGGTATTCTAAACAGCCGTTGGTCTCCTAAACGACCATTGGTCTTCTAAGCGACCGTTGATGTTTTAAACGATCGTTGGTCTTCTAAACGGCCGCTGGTCTTCTAAGCGACCATTAGTATTCTGAACAGCCGTTGGTCTTCTAAACGACCGTTGGTCTTCTAAACGACTGTTGGTCTTCCAAACGACCATTGGTCTTCTAAGCGACCATTGGTCTTCTAAACAGCCGTTGGTCTTCGAAACGACCATTGGTCTTCTAAGCGACCATTGCTTTTCTAAACAGCCGTTGGTCTTCTCAACAACCGTTGGTCTTCTAAATGAACGAGAGTCTTTTAAACGATCGTTGTCTTCCAAACGATCATTGGTATTCTAAAAGATCGTTCGTCTTCTAAACGACTGTTAGTCTTCTAAACGACCGTTTGTCTTCCAAACGATCATTGGTCTTCTAAACGACTGTTGATCTTCTAAACGTCCATTGGTCTTTTAAAAACCTGTTGGTTTTCGAAACGACCATTGGTTTTCTAAACGACTGTTAGTCTTCGAAACGACCATTGGTCTTCCAAACGACCATTGCTCTTCTAAACAGCCGTTGGTCTTCTGAACGACCATTGGACTTCTAAACGACCGTTGGTCTTCCAAACAACAATTGGTCTTCTAAACTCTGCGCTTTAGTAGACCCATCATTTGTATTACAATGGAATTAATTTAAATTAATGTTGAATTCTTTTGAATTCTTCTAAGGTACCCTGAATTCTTTGAATTTTTGGAATTCCTTGAATTCTTGGAATTCTTGAAATTGAAAGAATTTAAGGAATTTAAAAGAATTCAAGAAACTTAGAAGAATTAAAGAAATGTCTGAATTTTATGTAGAATAATTCGCGGAATTGAGAAGAATTCAAGAAATTCAGAAAATGCAGAAAAAATCAAGAAATTCAGAAGAATTCAAGGATTTTAGAAGATTTCAAGGAAGAATTGAAGAAATTTCGAAGATTTTCAATATTGAGAAGAATTCAAGGAATTTAGATCAATTGAAGGAATTTAAAAGATTTCAAGGATTTTAGAAGAATTCAATAGCCATACCACGCTGAAAAAACCAGTTCTCGTCAGATCACTGAAGTTAAGCAGCGTTGGGCGCGGTTAGCACTTGGATGGGTGACCATTCGAGAAAACTGAGTGCTGTTGGCACATCGTGGGTGTGGTGAGCCCACACTTGTAGTTATTTACTACAAGTTATCAACCTAGAAACACTACCCGAATCGGGTAGTGTCACGCCTACCCCGAAAGGGAAATGGCTTAATGGTATACAAGAAATGAATCGAATTCAGAGAATTAATTTTTTTTTGAGAATTCAAGAAATTCTTATGTAATTATCTGAATTCCATGCAGAAGAACTCAAGTGATTTACCAGAATTCGAATACTTAAGAGAATTCATGAGAATTCGAATACTTAAGAGAATTCGAGCAATTAAGTGAATTGCAAAAATTCAGAGAATTAAAGAATTCCAAGGAATATATTCAATTGAAAAGCAAACAATCAAAATGCATTCTTCATCAGTAAAAATGCATGAATACGTGTTCACCAAATGTAAATAATTTGTTTAATTAACAAAAATATGGGGAAAAAGAATTATAAACAAATACGTGGTTTTAACTTTTTATGAGTATTAAATGTTGTATTTTGATTAAAATTGAAGGGAACGCACATACAGTAAAATGTTCTGAAGAAACTTCGAAAAATTAAACATTCACAATTGTTATAAATAAAATACACGAACAAATCGTTAAAATTTCCATTTTACGATACAAAATTATGTTTTTCTCAATAAAACATAAGTATCAAGAACTATGGAGTCTAGATTTTTATTTTTAATTGTTATACAAAATAATCGAAATATTTTAATTTCTTCGGAAAAAATTTTTAACGAGTAATTACTCCTTATATTTTCACGTTGATTTATTATTAGGACCGTTTACTAATAAGTAAATTTATAAATAATTATTGTTAGTATTAATTAAAAAATAAGCTTATATCATCAGAAAATATCGTGTGATAAAAGAAAAAATTGTATGGACCAAAAAATGTTAACTTTATTAATTTATTTACGTATTTTGTTTATAAAAATTATAAATGTTTAGTTTTTTTAATTTTTTTAAGGATCTCATAATGCCTATGGATTGTCTATTGATTTTAATTTAAAAAAAAATGTTTAGTGCGGATAAAAAAATCTTCATGCTGAGAAAACCATCTTTTTAATGAATGTTCATTCATCCTGCCAACTTTCATGCATCTTACCTTTTGAAAGTTCATATTCATTGAAAAATAATTAATTCAACATAATGATTTCAACGATACCAAAGAACTGCTTTTTTGGGGGAAAAAATCAATTTATTGTTGAATCAAATCCCGCATATATGTATACTCATCTTTAAAAGCTTATTTTTTTCTGTTTCTGATAAAACTGGGGAAACAATTGTTTTAAGATTAAGGCCAAATGGATCAATCTTTTGTTTATAGATAATCTTTCTTTTAACAATAGTTACAATAGAGCACGTTTTTGGCTTTAATTTTTAGCTCTTTCTGTAAAAAAATCAATTAACATTTCTTCATAAAAAGATTTCTGGATTTTGAAAATTATTTTATTTCAACTTGAATGGTGTTTGAATCTATATTGTTTGAAATTTCAAAGGTAATTGAACCTGTCCATAACTGGATTCGTAGTTGATTATCATTATCATTAAACTCCGATTTAAAAGTAAGGTTCGTCGAGCGTAGGAAGTTGCACGTCAAATTGGTAATTACTTAGCTTGAATCTTTCACAAAACACCTTTTAATGGATGGTAATGAGCCAAACTAACGGAAGAATTAGAAATTTCCTCATAAACACATGCGTTATCAGCGAAAACATTTTTTTCAAGAAGCAGAAATAAAAATAGCCATATTAAATTTACAGAAAGAAGAATTTAGGTCTACATCGAAAAATACTAAAAAGTTCTATAAAATTCTAAAAACAGTTTTTCTTCAGGTGCCTTTCCGATTACTCTAAATTTGTCAAGACGACACCCTCTCAAATAAGAATCCTCAGATCGACAAGAGAAACCTGGTAGCTTCTCTCATTACAAGGACGCTAAGAGGGATTTTAGGAGGCGGATTAAAAAAAAGGAACAGAAGAAAGGACACCCTTTATAAAGCTCCTCTCGCCCTTCGACCCCGATGCCACGTTGGCGGATTAGGTCTCGTTAAGATATCGTGGAGTCGTTAAAAATAATTGTCAGCCGGATAATTAAGGGGTGAAACTTCTTCTGAGGAAAAAAAATACTGCTCAAGAAAATGAGAGTCGACTCTCCCAAGAACATGCGGAAAAATGGCAAAAATTAAAAGGCGGACCTAAGTTTGTATAATATCTGCATATAAAAAACAGGAGAATGTAAAAAAGAAATATCAAAGGCAATTAGTGGAGATGTCCTCAAAGTAGATTTCGATTTCCCTTATTCATAAAGGGGACATCACTAACTTCGTCTAAACTCTGTTCGAGATGTTTTGAAAGGAAAAAAACACTTTGGGTTAAGTGTGCCCTCAAGAGACTTTTCTTCCTTTTTATAGAGCACCGAGCTCTTGCATCTTTCTTGTCCATGTTTAACCGAGGATTTACTTCTTTTTCTCTGTCTTTTCCCTCAATCTGCTTACGCTCCTTTTTGGGTAGCTCTTTATCCATGGTCTGTATTTTGTTGGCACATCGTTAGGCAACAGAGGGTGCCTGCCTGATTCGTTGGGGGACCGCGAGCTTGTTACGCAGATCAGACGCAACGGGAATCGAATTTTTCGTCTTGGAAACCGACCTCTGATTCCACGTCTATTTGGATACATTCGTGGAAAAGCCAACCTCGTGTGTGTTCAGCATTTCCTTGCTTTTTCCTCTTTTTTTAAAGATAGACGCCTTGTGAACAGTCACGACATAAGCGCCAGCGAAATCATTTCTCTGAACGGTTCGTTACACCAGGCACAGTTTTTGATGTCGCACTCGACAGCTCGTCGAGAAACTCCTTTCCAGGGGTGAGTTCAAGCAATATGCTTCAGAAACCTCAGAAAGAGCTTAAAAAGTATTTTCTTAAATTATTCCTCCGTGGTGTGTGTGTATCTACATTTTTCCACTCTGTGGGTTTTAGTAGTCGTTCATATCTTCAGAGAAAATCGCTCGACATGCACTTTAAGCTTCTTCACGTGTGCGACTTACCCATTTTTGCAGACACCTGAACAATTGCTTGCTTTCTTCTGGTAATGGGTCTTTACTGTTTAGAAAAAAGTTAATTTTGAAAGTTATAAAGTAGGTAAATTCGAAATCCTTATCCTATGAATGGGTACTCAAGTACCCCTATACCACTATACCTATTTGAAGATATTGTAATTTTATCAGGAATCCGGGTTTATATCATCGAAACTGATTGATATTCATAGTTACTCATTTTTCTGTAGCAGAATGAGCAATTAGATCACCATGCCTATTTCAAGATATAGTAATTTTATCAGGATTTTGGATTATTATCATCGAAAACTGATTGGTATTGACTGATATTTTGATATCATTAGTTTGTTCATGTTGCTGTAGCAACATGAACCAAT
>CAKNYM010050725.1:116233-127440 GCA_932195095.1 Andricus curvator
ATAGTTTGATATCATTAGTTTGTTCATGTTGCTGTAGCAACATGAACAAACTAATGATATCAAAATATCAGGCAATACCAATCAGTTTTCGATGATTATAATCCAAATTCCTAATAAAATTACAATATCTTCATGAACGACTGGTATTACCAAACTCCACCGTACTTATTTAAAGATATTGATAGTTTGGTAATACCAGTTTGTTCATGAAGATATTGTAATTTTGTCAGGAATCTGGGTTGCTATCACAAAAAACTGATTCGTATTGATGGATATTATAGGTACTAATTGATAGTTTGGTATTGACGGTTTGTTTATGTTGCCCTAACAAAATGAACAATACTGGACCATCTTATTAGCTATTTGCAGATATTATGATTTTAAAAGGAATCTGGGTCACATCTATCACTGAAAACTGACAGGTATACTGTTGAGAAACCGAAATTAGTTGACAACTATAGCATCAAAATGGATTTAATTTAACTTCAGCGAAGTTAATATTTTGATAGTTTGGTGTTAACTGAAACTTTGATTTTGATATTTTGTTCATTTTGCTGCAGCATCAGGAATTTCAAATCTTCAAAGTCCTTGGAGATGCTTAAATCCAATGTGAAAAAACAAGCAGAAATATTTCCACAAAGTTATATTTTCTTCTGCTGCTACTTTTCTCCTTCTGTTTTTTAAGGATTCTTTTTTTCTAACTAGAAGGGTGATAATAAGAGCCAGGTCTGGATATTAAAATATTTCTCCTTGGAAGCTGTGGAGTGTTTTCACGAGAAGGGAAAGAAGTGCTTCTGGTATTGTTTGCATGGCTGCAAGGATCCTCCTAATTAGAAAATTCTCAGCGTCCCAACCACGGCTTCTTGGACGAAGCCCGGCCGAGCGAACCTTTTTATTATCCTAAGGCGTAACAAGGGCCAAGGGTGGTTTGGTAATTATTATTCAAATATTTTTTCTCTTCCGAGTCTGCCGCATTAATATTTACAATCCTCCCCTGGTAGTCAACCCCTCCGATTCAAAGGGGCTCTGCAAAGAAAAGAGTTCTCGGAGAAAAGTTTTTTCCTTGTCCTACATTCCTCCGCTTATTCCGAAAGATTATCTCTTCATTAGGAGTTTTTTTCGCCATTTTTTTAAATTATACATATTAGGAGGCGGGAAACTTAAACTGTCCTTCGAGCCGGTTTAGGGTCAACTTCGAACCCAAATTAATCCAGAAGTAATTGGATTAATTATAATGAATATGATAACTATAATAAATAGTAACCCTAAATGTGACTTGATACTATGTACATCATCTTTAATCTAATCATCTTAATTGGAAATTTTACTGACAATAAGAAATTTATTATTTGAAATAATGTTTTTTTCATAAAAAAGCAATAAAATTTTGTTATTATCTTTTAGATTGTTTATGTTCTCCATATAAGGACATAAAAATCCAGGAAGACGAACGCGCTTCGCGCACGTGCATTTACTGCTAGATTAAAATAATAACACAAATTCGATAAAGAAAATAATAAGAAAAAGGATGACATAAAATGGTATGGAAATGTGAGGGAAGTTAATGGATTTGTGTCCGGATATTCTTGGCGAATGCATGATGACAATACACGACTTCCGAACATATTCAAGCTTATTAAATTCAATCCTATCGATCGACTCGGTCACTGCGACTGCGTGCATTGGTGTGCATTTATAAGACACTACAGAGAGCCATGAAGAGGCTTCCATGTCTATGAGAGAATCTTGAGTGTGAGGGTGAACGTCCATTTCCGGTTGGGGTAAAGGAGCGTTTAATTAGTACAAGTTGGTACAAATCCGTTCTCATCGTACGCGATCATTTTGTTACTTGTAGATCCCTCCTCGACCAAGAAAACGACGATTTGGTCAATGGGTTCTGGGCGTGAAGAGCGATGAGATAGTCAAGCTTCTTGACTCTGTGGATTTTAGTAGTTCCTATCTTCAGAGAAAATCGCTCGACACGCACCTTAAGCCCCACGTGCTCGACTTTCCCTTTCTTTCTCATCCTGAACACTTGCTCACTTTTTTCTGGTAATGGATCTTTACTCTTTAGCAAAAAGATCGTGTTCAAAGTTGTAAAGTAGGTAGATTCGAAACCTTCGTCATATAACTAGGTGGTCTAGTATTGATTGATAGTTTATTATTGATAGTAGTAATAATAGCAACATTAAATACTAGACCACCTCACCGGCTATCTAAAGATATTCTAATTTTGTCAGGAAAATTGTGTTACGTCTATCCTCAAAATCTAATTGGTATTGATTGATAGTTTGTTCATGTTGCTGCAACAACATGAACCGCTAGACCACCTTAACGGCTATTCGAATATATTGTATTTTTGTCAGGAATCTGGGTTAATGTCATCAAAAACTAATTGTTTCTGATAGATTGGAATTGATAGATATCTGGGTATTTATAGTTTGTTCATATTGCTGCGACAACATAAAACACTAGACCACTGTACCTATTTGAGAATATTGTAATTTCATCAAGAATCTGGGCTACTATCATTGAAAACTGATTGTTATTGATAGTTTGGAATGCAGAAATGGGTTTCCAATTTGAAACAGTCCTCCGATAACTGAAATATCAAGCCACAAATAAGCTTCCGTGTTAGGTGCTTATCATCGATCCGATCGCGTTTCCAAATAAACTGTTTGGCTATTAATCTCCTCAGGATGAGTAACGGTTGAAAAATGAAGAAGCACGATTGATCGAAAACAGGATCATGTGGCGCTAGCACCGGTATATGGAGAATCGCGTGCCTCGACGCACTTTGTCCCCCCCTAACTCCTTATGCCTTATCCAATCCTTAGTGCGGAAACGCTAATTCGTTGATTACCCTAATTGTCAAGCTACTATCATCGAAAAGAGAACCGGTCTTATCTCAATTTATCATCTCATCCTAAAGAATCTGGAGGGCCCTTAAAAATTAATTCTTCATCTTCAGTTGCAAATAAGGTCACATTTAGCCGACTCTTCAAAAGCTGGTCATGAATTTTCACCACTGGATGTTATCAATTGATAATAAAATTTAATTGAAGGCATGAGAATAACGAGTGGATAAAGACCATTTGAAGTTAGCACTTAAACAAAAAACGAAAGGATACGATTGAGGGGACAAATGTTCTTTATCCAGTTGTCATTCTGATGTCTTTTAAAGATTTTAGACGTTTTCTCGAATTTTATAGTGATAGAGTGACTAAAAAGTAGAAGTACTTGAAAGGGTAACCTAGTTGTGTAATTTGATCATGTAGAGAGAATCAACGTCCTATACCATAAGTCATTATTGGGTGTACGAGACATAATCTATACACGACAAGGTTGCAGGCTGACGAGGAATCTCAATTACACGTACGAGTCTCGATCGCAATAAGGTTTCTTAATCCCTCTCGCAACACTAACGCCCTACTTTCGTGCCGCTCTCCCCGCACTAATTACACTCTCATCACGTGCCGATGGTGCTTGAGGTTGTGACCAATGGGGACCGGTCTTTAGTGAGGTTGAAGAGAAAAAGACACGTAGGTGACGTTTTAGAGGCCACGGTGAAGACCCTGATATGCCAGGCCAGTTTTGATCCCTCTAACGCTGTTTTTCCCTCCGCGACGTCTCGGCTGCCCTCTCTCATTTACATCCGACACCTCCACTAACTAACCCTCTTCTCAAGACCTAATAACGTCCTACGGGATGTTCGCTCACGGGTTTCGCGAGAATACATATATCTTTTTATTAAGATAATTAAATCTACCGTGAAGTGGGGCTAAGCGACGCATATGTGGGGAAAGCGGTACATCTTAAGTCGGCTTTTAAAACGCGATATTGCTTTTTCTAGGGTTTGAAATTGAAGTTTTGCGATAGTTTGTTGCAAGCCTGTAGATTTTTTACCTAGAAGAAGCGAATATTGTATTGAGAAATGCGGAATTAAGGATGTGGGGCTTTTCCCGAAATGCGCCGCTTAATCACAGTTTACAAAATAAAGATCACAAATAAAAATTTGGCCTTCTTTCTGGCTCATTAGAGACATTATAAGAAAAGGAAAAAAAAGGGAGAAAATGGAAAGAGTTAAAGAAAACCAGCCTCTCACTCTTTCCTTATCTTTTGATTGTTTTGATTATTATTTCTTTCGATTTGAAAAATGGACCAAGCAACCAGGAAGTAACTGAACTGTAAACATTTTTTTAAAGAGAATTTTCCACCAAATTATGGTAACGCAAAGTACAATGAAAATGGGGAAATTTCTTACAAAATTTTGGGAAAATTTCCCGGAGATATTTTGGGAAATATTTTTTTAAACTTAAGGAAATACCTCCAAATAATTAATGTGATGTGGAATATTTCCTTAAACTTGTACAAAATACTTTGTATAAGTATTTAAATTGATTTTTACCATTTTCCGAATTAAAAGAGGGAACTTTCTTCTTTTGAAAATTTGTATTGAGTTGGAAAAAAGAAAATTTTGGTTTTCAATTTTTTTCTTGACTTTCAGGGAGAACGTTTTTTTTCTTCCTGATAAATATTGAATTTTTAAACAAATTATGTTAAAACAATAATAATAATATATAACATAATTTCATTTTTTTTTAAATTTAATTTATAGAATTCAAAAAATTTCAGGAATTTAGAATATTCATTGAATTCAGAGATTTGAAAGAATTTTAAGAATTCAGGAAATTCAGAATATACCAAGATTTCCGATAATTTAGGGAATTCTGAATATTTAAGAAATTCATAATATTTAAGGATTTTATGGAATTCAGAATATTGAAGGAATTCAGGAAGTTCAGGATATTCAAAAATTTTAGAGAATTCAGAGAATGTAGGGAATTCCTGATATTCAGGGAATTCATAAAATTTTAGGGATTTCAGAGCATTTAGCGAATTCAAGCAATTTAATGAATTTCAGGAATTCAAAGTATTCAAGGAATAAAGGAAATACAGAATATTCCCGGAATTTCAGGCAATTAAAGCAATTCAAAGAATTTCAGCAATTCAGAGAATTTCAGGAATTTAGAATATTCAAGGAATTCAGAGAATTCAAGAAAATCAGAGAATTCAACGACTTCAGAGAATTCAACGAATTCAGAGAATTCAAGGAATTCAGAAAATTCAACAAATTCTGAGAATTCAAGGAATTCAGAGAATTCAAAGACTTTAAGGAATTCAGAGAATTCAAGGAATTCAGAGAATTCAAGGAAATCAGAGAATTCATGGAATTCCGAGAATTCAACGAATGCAGAGAATTAAACGAATTCCGAGAACTTGGAGAATTCAGAGAATTCAACAAATTCAGTGAATTCAAGGAATTCAGAGAATTCAAGGAATTCAGAGAATTCAACGAATGCAGAGAATTCAAAGAATTCAACGATTTCAGAGAATTCAACGAATTCAGAGAATCCAACGAATTCCGAGAATTTCAGGAATTCAGAACATTCGAAGAATTCAGGAAATTCAGAATATTCAAGAAATTCAAGGAATTCAGAACATGCCAGGGATTCAGAAAATTAGAAGATTATAGGAGAATCAGAATATACAAGGAATTCAGGGAATTGAGAATATTCAAGAAAATTCAAAGATCACGGGGAATTCCGGAATACAAGAAAATCAGGATATTCAGGAATTTCAGGGAATTCATAAAATTATAAGGATTGCAAAGCATTTAGAGAATTCAAGCAATTCAAGGAATTTCAGGAATTCAGAATATTCAAGGAATGAACAAAATACAGCATATTCCAAACATTTCAGGGAATTAAAGGAATTCAGAGAAATCATAAGTTTTCTAGAATTCAGGGAATTCAGAGATTTTCTGAAGTTCAGAGAATTCAGCAAATTCCTAATATTTAAGGAATTTACGATATTCAAAGGTTTTACAGATGCAGAGAATTTCAAGGATTCTAGAGGTTTTAGAAAATTCAAGGAATTCAAAGAAGTCGAGGAAATGCAGGTATTCAGAGAATGCACGGAATTCCCAATATTGAAGGATTCAAGCGAATTCAGTATATTTAAGGAATTAAAGGAATTCAGGGAATTAAGAATATTCAAGAAATTCAAGGAATTCAAAGTATGCAAGGAATTCTGGAAATTCAAGGATTACAGGGAATTTAGAATATTCAAGGAAGTCATGATATTCAAGAATTTCAGGGAATTCATAGAATTTCAGGGAATACAGAGCATTTACGGAATTCAAGGAATTCGAGAAATTCAGGAATTCAGAATACTCAAGGAATTATGAAAATACATAATGTTCCAGGAATTTCAGATAATTGAAGGAATTCAAGGAATTAGGAGAATTCAAAAGAATATATCAAGAATTCAAAGAAATTCAATGTGAACTTAAAAAACAGAATGGTCATTTTCGATGAACAACTACAGACCAAGAGAAGGTTTTTTTACCGTGCAGGTATCGATTTATTTCAAATTAAATTTCCTAAATTTTTCCTATTATTAGTGTTATTTACTTTTCCACCCCTAGATAACGTTCTTAAAAATAACTGAAGCTTGGAAATTATTTATGTTATTTCTAGATTCAAAACGATGCCATTTCATGTATTGTAAACTAAGGAAAGAAATTCTTGAATAGAATTATTGGACCAGATTAAAAGGCGTGACTGAGGAAAGGAATGATAAATCTGGAAAAGGGGTAGTAGGAATAAGAAGAGTGACGGTTGGGTGGTCTCTTTTAGAAGTGGATTATTCAGCAACCCTCTGGCTTCGATTGAAGGCGGATATTATCACAGCTTTAAGAACACCTCGACTTTAAGCCTTTAAGCACCTGACCATAAAGTAAGTCTCTCGTAATTGTCTCGGCGAATCTCGGCACTCCCCCATCTCGGGCAGGCAGGCAGGCAGGCAGACATGCAAATAACTCGGGGTTAGTTAGCTAATGGGGTTCGTAGGGTCGGTCGACCGGTCGGTCGGTCGGTCTTGATGCGGGCCAACGAGTTCATTCATTAAGGGTTGATGGCTTAATTGCCAGCTCACAGCATCACCACCCCCGCGACCCCTTTCCAACCCCCTGAAAATGTTCAATGTTCTCTCTCTACCCCTTCTAAAGCAGATTCTCTTCTCTCCAAGCAACAGGTTGTGCCATGCCAGGTTCTGCTTATTCTAGCCGGTTCGCGAATCCGACTCGTTTACACCCCCGACCGCCGACCGTCTTAATTAATTATGCTCTCGTTTCCGAGTCGTCTTGTCGAGACGACGTGACGCTGTTTTTCCTCCATGGAATTAAGAATCAAGTGTCTTGTTAACACCATTTGCCGTCTCAGAAATTTTCAGGTAAAAATTGCTTATGATGAAAGAGGGTTGAGAAAATCTAGCCGGAAAGAGAGATAAATTAGAAAAAAATTCAAATTATATATCCTGATTTTACAATCGAGAATTTCCTCACTAACCCCCCAGAATTCTTTTTCAATCCAAACCCCCATTTTTCATATTCTTAGCGGCTTTTACAAATAAAAATTAACTTTACAACTCATCAGATACATTTTGCAATCCAAAATTCCATTTTCTATCTCATTAGAGTCCTTTTGCATTTCGAAATCCCCTCTTCCATCCCCTCGGATTCCTTTTGCAATTTAAAATCCCCTTTTCCATCTCATCACACTGCTTTTACAATTACAAATCCCTATCTTCTATCCTCTCAGACTCCTTTCACAATCCAAAATACTTTTTTTCATCATCTGATACTCCTTTTTCAATCCAAAATCCCCTTTTTTATCCCATTAGACAACGAAAAAACTCCTTTTTTCACCATCAGACTTCTGTTGCAATTGAAACTCTCTTTTCCAACCTCTGAGACTCCTTGTGAAATCGAAAATCTACTTTTCGATTCTTTTAGACTCCTTTCACAGTTGAAATTTCCTTTTAAATCCCTTCAGACACTTTTTGCAATTCAAAATCCTCGTTTCCATCCCCTCAGATTCCTTTTACAGTCCAAGATCCCGTTTTCGATCCCCCAGACTCCTTCTTTAATTCAGAATTTCCTTTTCTATCTCTGCATACACCTTTTACAACCATACGTCCCCTTTTTCGTCCCCTTAGACTCCTTTCACAATCCAAAATCCTTTTTCTTATCCCCACACACTTTTTTCAATCCAAACTTCGTTTTTCCATCCCCTAAAACTCCTTTTACAATCAAAACAGCCTTGCCCAATCCCGCACACTTCTTTCACATCCCAAAATTCCCTTTCCAGAATCCCCTTTTTCATCCCCGAGACTCTTTTTGCTATTCAAAATTCCTTTTTCTATCCCCTCAGACACCCAATACAACCAAACGTTCCCTTTCCCGTCCCCTTAGACTCATTTTACAATCCAAAATCCTCTCCCTCTTCCTCACCCTCTTAGACTCTTTTTTCAATCCAAAACCCCTTTTTTATCCCCTCAGACTCCTTTTTAATTAAAAATCCCCTTATTTCATATTGCTACACTCCTTTTACTATCCAAAAATCCTTTTTTCTATCTACATTTGCAATCTAAATCCCCTTTTCTATCCCTTCAGACTCCTTTTACAATCTGATATGGCGTTTTCAACCCATCAGACTCCTTTTGCAATAAAAAAATTCCCTTTTTTTATCCCCTCAGACTTTTTTGCAATCCAAATTCTTTCCTTCCTCCCTTCAGACACCTTTTGCAACCTAAAATTCTTTTTTCTATCCCCTCAGACACCAACTATAACCAAACGTTTCCTTTTTCGTCCCCTTCGACTACTTTTACAATCCAAAATCCTCTTTTTTGTCCTCTCAGACTCTTTCTTTAATCCGAAATCCCCTTTTTCATCCCCTCAGACTCCTCTTTCAATTCAAAATCTCCTTTTTTATATACTCAGACTCCTCTTACTATCCAAAATTCTTTTTTCTATCTTCTTTTGCAATCAAAAATTCCCTTTTTTAGCCCCTTCAGAATTTTTTGCAATCCCAATCCCATTTTTCCTCCCTTCGGACTCCTTTTGCAATCTAAAATTCTCTTTTCTTTTTCAAGATCCCCTATTCCATCTCCTCAGACTGCTTCTGCATTTCAAAATCTCCTTTTCATTTCGTCAGACTCTTTTGAAAATAAAAAATCCCTGTTTTCTATCCCCTCAGATTCCTTTTACAACTCGAAGCCTACTTTTGCGTCCCCTCAGACTTCTTTTAAAATCCAAAAAACCTTTTTCTTATCCCTTCAGACACATTTTCAATCCAAAATCCCCTTTTCCATCCCTTCAGACTTCTTTTACAATCAAAAATACCTTTTCCAATTCGCTACACTTCCTACTTTTTCCTACCCACCTTTTTACCTTACCTTTTTGGTCCCTTCAGACTCTTTGGTAACCTCAGACTTCTTTTGTGTTTTAAAATCCCCTTTTTTATATTCGCAGACTCCTTTTACTATCCAAAACCTTCTTTTCTATCTTCTTTTGCAGTCTAAATCCCCTTTTCCATCCTTTCAGGCTCCTTTTACAGTCCAATATACTTTTTCCAACGTCAGACTTATTTTGCAATCAAAACTTCCCCTTCTCATCCCCTCAGACTTTTTTTGCAATCCAAATTCCCTTTTTCCTTTCTTCAGACTTCTTTTGTAATCTAAAATTCTCTTTTTTATTCCATCAGACTCATTTTGCATTTCAAGATTCCCTCTTCCATCTCCTCAGACTGCTTTTGCAATTCAAAATCCCCTTTTCCATCTCATCAGAAACCTTGGAAAATCGGAAATCCCCGTTTTCTATCCCTTAATTTCCTTTTACAATCAAAAATTCCCTTTCCAACACCTAAGATTTCTTTTGCAATCTAAATTCCCTTTTCAACCTCTCAGACCCCTTTTACAATCCAATACCCCTTTCAAATCTCTCAGACTCCTTTTGCAACAGAAAATCCCCTTGTTCATACTTTTAAAATTTTTCTACAATTTAAAATCTTCTTTCCATGGTCTTAGACTCCTCTTCTTATTTGTTTTGAATATTTAATTTGTAAACAGTTTTCATTTCAAGGTCTCTTTAATATTCTTCAATTTGAATTGTTCAATCCAAATGTAACTTTTTTTTAGGGTTCTTTTTTTTTTGTCTGAAAAACTAAGATTTTTCTCCTTTAAATGCTTTCAAGTTAAAAAATGGACAAATTATTATTTGTTCCAAATTGTACAAAAACACGAACATAACCAAATTATACATTTAAAAATATTTAAAAACAAATTCTTTCCAATTCAATCTTTTGAAGCTAAACGGTTTATCTTCAATGCCTAAAATTTGAACTATTTTATAATTGCGTTTGGATAGATTTTTCTAAACTTAAGAATGAGATTTCTTCATAACAACAAATTTAGTGTATTTTCACCGTGGAGAATTGAAGAATTTGACATTATAAACATTTAAAGTTCTATCATTTTAGTAATGTTCGATATAATCCAATGATGGTTCAACTGTGTTTCAGTACACTTTGAAGCAGATTCTTTGCTCAAAATGAATCTTTATAATGTTCTACGTGTCCTATAATTCAACATAAACATAATGTGGATCCCAATTATTTCAAAAAGAGCCCATTATCAAAAAAGGAATCTAATGTCTGAGTCAGTTTGTTAATTGTCAATAATAGAATGATTGGATGAAGGTTGAAGAAGCCTCTATAAATTGGAAATCCGATTTGAAGAGTGGCATTAACACCTTGTTATTCGTGGGGATTAGAAGAGACAAATGACTCGTTTGGTCGATCGTCAATGTCTACTGTCTAGAATGTTTGGCAAGATGGTTGGCGAGGCGAATTTCGATTTCTTGACGATGGTTCCATGTTAATTGCTAATTCTGTCTCATGTAAACTTGTGGAAAAATTATGATTATCAATGTTTTGGTTACTGGATAGTAATAATAATGCTGTAAATGGTTTGGATATTGTTTGTCACACACAAACTGGGGATTCAATTTTGTTTCAGGTTATTTTCTTACCAACTCATTTTGAACTTCAGTCATGCCCACTCTCTTGATCAATGCTAAAACTGAAAAACAATTGAATTGCTTTCAATATTCCTAATGTTCAATATAATACAATGATGGTTCAACTTTGTTTCAGTACACTTTGACGCAGTTTCTTTGCTCAAAAGTAATCTTTATTATGTTCTACGTGTCCTATAATTAAACATAAACATAATGTGGATCCCAATTATTTCAAAAAGGGCCCATTATCAAAAAAGGGATCTAATATCTGATTCAGTTTGTTAAT
>CAKNYM010050725.1:127450-143687 GCA_932195095.1 Andricus curvator
TGGCAAGATGGTTGGCGAGGCGAATTTCGATTTCTTGACGATGGTTCGATGTTAATTGCTAATTCTGAAAGAGAAGCAAGCGAAAGAACGTCCTGCCACGCAAGGGCAAAAGGAGCGGCCATAGAGTCGTAAACGTGAGTTATGTCAGCAGTTAGATAGTTGAATCTCAGTATTCTGTGGCGCGCTTTTGCTCCGTTAATATCTTCATTACTAAATCATCCCCATTCCCATTCCCTTCTTTCTCATTCTTCTCTTTATTCCACCCCACCTGCCTTCTCTTTTTCTTTCTATCCTTGAAGATATCCTCTCCTATCTCTCTCCCACCCACTTCCATACACATTTTCATCTAATTCCCATCTCTCTTTTATATGGGCATCTCTCCGAGAGAGTCTTTTTCCTCAGAAAACACCAACTTTTGTCTGGATATATGCGAGTTTGCCACTTGGATTCCAACCTAACTGAAGCGGCCCTCTGTTCACTGCACAATGATAAAAAAGCATAAGTGGTTCTCCTGAAATTATCATTTTATAGGGAGAAAAGTATAAAAAAATATTTATTTACAGTTCAAAACCTCTGGTTTATTTATATTTAAAACTGATGCAACAAAATAATGTTGTGGTGGAACTGATTTTTCATTTTTAAATGTTCCTCTGGATACCAGACGTTAAGAGGAATCCAGAGGAATGATAATTGTAACCATTTTTCGCTTAAAACACAAAATGCAAAATATTTATAGCTTTAAATCGTGGCGCCGAGTTGGTTTCCAATAGTTTTACTTGAAAATATAGACAGTAATAAATTTTCATTATAAATTTACATTTGACACTTGCCACAGGAATAAGACGTTTGTTTTTGACATCCACCTGATGCATATGCTTGAACTACATATTAAGTAAATTTTAAGGAACACTTTTCGAAATAAAAAAAAATTATTTTCCGATGTTCAATGTTCGCTTTTCTTTGCTCTAAAATAATATTTTTAACTAAAAATTTTAAAACTTTATTATTCGTTTAAAATTAACTTTTTGGTTTGAAAATTTTCCTCTTTGGATAGAAATTTCACCTCTTTAGTTAAACATCCAACTATTTTTGGTTGGAAATCAATTCTATTTGATTGAAAAGTCTAAGATTATATTTTTGTTTCAGAATTCATCTTTTTCGTTAGTACTTTTTATTATTTGGTTGAAAATTTATTTATTTTATTAAAAATTCAATTATTTTTTTAGATAGTCATTCTTCTTGGTTGTAAATTTAAATATTCGATTCAAAATTTTTTTTTTGTTTTTAGTTGAACATTCAAGTATTTGGGTGATAATTTTTCTTTTTAGTTGATAATTCAACTACTAGTTTCTTGAACTGTTGAACTGTTGAACTGTTTTGTAAGAAAATATTATTTTTTTCTTGATGATTCATATTTTTAGTCAAAATTAATTTCTTAGTTAAAAATACGTATTTTTGGTTGAATTCAACTGTTTTTAATTTAAAGTTAAAATCTTTTTCAGTTGAAGATTCAACTATATATATAAATATAAAACTATATAAATAAATATTTTGTTAAAAATTCGTTCTTTTCATTGAAAATAAACTTTTTTAATAGAAATTTTTGCTATTCAAGTTAAAGGTCCACACTTTAATTTGAAAGTTCATATCCTGAGTTGAAAATTCGTTTTTTTAGTTGAAAATTAATTTTTTCGACTTAAAATTAAATTTTTTGTTTGAATTGATCTTCTTCATTGAAATTCTATCATTTTAGTTAAGAATTAAATGATTTTGTGGTTTAATTTTTAATTCTGTTGGCTCTCAAATCTTTTTTAGTTGAAGGTTTTTAGTTGAACTCTTTTGCTGAAAATCCTTCGTTTTTGTTTCTTTTTTTTGTAGAAATTTCATCTTTTTAGTTAAAAATAAAAATATTTTTGATTGAAACTGAACTCTTTTTGGTTGAAAAGTCTAATATTATATTTTTAGTTGAGACTTCATCTTTCTTGGTTCAAATTTTATTATTGTTATTATTATTATTGAAATTTTCTTTTTCAGTTAAAAATTTAAGTATTTCATTGAAAATTTAACTATTTGCTTGAAAGTTGCACTATTTTGTGAAAAATGCATCTCTTTAGTTGAAAATTTAAAAATTTTGTTTAAAATACGTTTCATTTTTGTAAAAGTAATTTTTGAAAGAAAATTAAACTATTCCATTTTGGTTGAAGATTCATCATTTCAGTTGAAAATTCATTTTTTTCGGTCAAAAATTCAACTCTTTTGTAGAAATTTAGTCTTTTGTGTAGAACCTTCTCGGTGGAAAATTAATTTTTTTTGTTGGAAATTTAACTATTTGGATAAAAAGTCATTTTTTTCTGGTTGAAAATTCAACTACTTGGTTGAAAGTTGAACTAGCTTGTAAAAATTCATTTTTTGTTTAAATTCACCTCTTTCATAAAAAATGTTAATTTTTAGTTGAAAATTAATTTTTATTTTTGTTAAAAATTAATTTTTCTATCTGAAAATTGAATTGTTTCATTTTTGGTTGAAAATTTATCCTTGATAAGCTCCTTAATAGGGAAAATTATTCTTATTTGTTTAGGATTCACCTTTTTTAATTGAAAATTCATCTCTTTGGTTGAGGGTTCAACTATTTAGTTGAAAAATATTTTTTTTTTCGGGACGAAAGTTTACCTGTTTTGTAGAAAGTTCAACTTTTTGGCTTGAAAATTCAAAAATTGGTGATAAAATTATCTTTTTTGTTGAAAAATAATATTTTTGGGTGGGCAATTCATCTGTTTTGTAAATAATTCATCCTTTTGGCTTAAAAATTCAACAATTTTGCTGAAAATTCGTGTTTTTTGTAAGAACATTAATCTTCTTGGTGGAAAATTCATATTTTTGGTTATAAATTGAACTATTTGGTTAAAAATTCATCTATTTGGTCAAAAATTCAATTCATCGGTTGAAAGTTGAAGCACATTCGCAAAAATTAATTTTTTTTAAAGACTTACCTCTTTGGTGGGAAATTTTACTTTTTTTTTTAAATTAAACCATTCGTTAGAAAACTCACGTCTTTGATCAAAGATTCGTCTTTTATGGTAGAAAATTGATCTTTTTTATTTAAGATTCACCTTTTTTTATTATGAATTCATCTCTTTGTTTGAAAATTCAACTATTTTCATAAGAAAATTTTTTTTTTTTTTAATTTAACTGGTTAAAAATTCGTCTTTTGGTAGAAAATTCATCTTTCTTGGTTAACAAACCAGGCAAAAACATTATAAATATATAAATTTGTAAATATATATTTTATTATTATTTTCTTCATTGTGAAGTTTGTATCAAAAAAGATAAAGTTTTAATAAAATATATAAATTTTCAACTAAAAAAAAAAAAATTCACAAACCAAGAATATAATAGTTCAATTTGCTGTTAAATAAGTAAATTTTAAATAAAAAAAACCGAGTTTACAGTAGAATTAATTAATTTTCATTTAAAAATGTAAGCTTTCAAGAAAAAATGGATTAGTTACATCGGCAGTTCAAAAAATTTATTTTTCAACTAAGAAGAAACGAATTTTCAACCATAGAAATTAATGTTTAATCAAAATGATGAATTGTCAATCAAAAATATGAATTTGTGACCAAATAGTGGAATTTTCAACCAAAAACATGAATTTTCTATCAATAACAAAAACTCATTTTCAACTAGTTTTTTTTTCAACCAAATAAATGAATTCCTAGCAAAAAATAGAATAGTTACATTTCTACGAGACAGATAATTTTTTAACGACAAAAATTACAATCAATAGTTAAATTCTCAGTCAGTAAAATAAATTTTCAACCAAAAAAGAAACGAATTTTCAACGAAATATTCAAATTTTCAACCATAGAAATAAATTTTTAACCAAAAAGATGATTTTTCAACTAAGAAGAGAGCTCTTCTACCAAAAAAGATGAATTTTCAACAAAAAGTTGACTTTTTACCTAAAACCAATCTAATTTAAAAAAAAATAGAATAGTTAACTTTTCAGTAAAAAAATCAATTTTCAATGAAATAGTATAATTTTCAACTCAGAACGATGAATTTCTACCAAAAAGATAAATTTTCGACAAAAAGTGGAACAGTTACATTTTTAGTTAGAAAAATTAATTCTAAATAAGAAAAAACTAATTTTTAACTGAAAATATAAATTTTCAACCAATGAGATGAATTTCCTATCCAAATAGATGAATCTATAACAAAAGAAGATTAAATATTCTCTCACAAAACTCAAATTATCAATAAAATACAACTAATAAAAAAATAGTAATTCTCAGTCAATAAGATAAATTTTCTATTCAAATTAATGATTTTATAACAAAGTACACGAATTTAAAAAAAAAAAAAAAAAAAAGAAAACAAGTTTCCAACAAAATAGTTTACTTTTCAACCAAACAGGATACATTTTAACAATGTTGTTTAATTTGCAGCCAAATAGTTAAATTATCAATCGGAAACATGCATTTTTAAACAAAAAGAAGAATTTTCTATCGAAAAAGACGAATTTTCAACTAAAATGATGAATCATCAACCAAATAAGTCCATTTTTAACTAAGTAGTTCCACTTTGAACTAAGTAGTTGAATTTCCAACCAAAAAAGATGAATTCTCAACGAAAAGCATGATATCTGATATTTCAACCGAAAAGGATTTTAATTTTATACCCAAATAGTTTTGTTTTTCATAATAAGAATGATTTTGTAAGCAAAAATAAAAGAATAAAATTGTCAGTTAAGACAATTAATTACAAAAAAAAAAATTCTCAACAAAATAATTCAATTTTAAACAATATTTCAATTTGCAGTTCGAAAAGTGAATAAAAGAAAAACGAGTTTTTAGCAAAATTAATTAATTTTCAGCTAAAAATATAAATTTTCAAGCTAAAATGGAATAATTATATTATCTGTTAAAAAAATAATTTTCAACTAAAAAGAAACGAATTTTCAACCAAAGAAATTAATTTTTAATCACAATGATGAATTTTCAACCAAAAATATTAAATGTTGACCAAATGGTGAATTTTTCTATCCAAAAGATGAATTTTCTATATAAAAAAAAATTATTTTCAACTCGTTTCTTTTCAATGAGAGAAATGAATTCTTAACAAAAAATAGAATAGTTCAATTTTTTACTAAACACATCTTCATGTAATGTATTCATGTAATAAAACAACACATGTAATCTTTGGGGATACTATTATTTTTTTTAATTGAAACAAAAAATTTTAAATATGAAAAATTTTGTTATTAAGCCAACATTTTTGAAGGAAAATGACCCTTTTTAGATCGTTTAACTAGGTTGGATCAAACTTCGATTCATATTTTAATAAATTCATTTATGGTAACAAAATTATTAAATTTCAAAACAATTAGTTGACTTTGCCAATATTATTTACAAATCAAAATTTTAATTTTTGTAATTTTTTTAAATTACAAATAAATTTTGTTTAATAATTAAAATATTAATTAAAAAATACTAGTTCGAATATGAATAATATTGTTATATAAATATTATAATAAAGGGGTTAGGGGGATATGAATATAAGAAGTTTATTTAATAATAAAAAATTGGTTAAAGAATAAACATTCTTTCAATCGAAGACCATTAATTATTATTGTTTAATTGAATATAATCGTGAGGTGTATTTTAAAGTTTAAAGATTTGCCTAAATTCTTAGTCAAAGGAAATTTTTATAATAATTTTGTCATTAAATTTGAAGTCATTGATTAATAAGTTATTTATACGTAGATGAATTGTATTAATAGAATCTTTGGCAATAAAATTATTTTCTTAATTTAAAAAAAGTATAAGTCTATTTCACGCTGGAATGTTTTTTGTAAAAATGTATGTATCAACTATGATATATATTTGTTTAAACAATAAATGCTTTAAATTTTCTTAAATGCTTCATGAATGCTCTGTTGGATCTCAAATGCTGAGCATATTCTCGAGAGCATTTTCTCAACATAAATTTTTGGGCATTTAAGGCCATGTGACGAGTGGGTCAAGTGACCTGATTCCTACCTTACCGGCACTTTTTTTATTTTTCAACTTATTTTCACACGAAGCGCCTCATCGAGTCTCAAGAAACGCGGCTCTGGTCAAAAATTTTTATAATTATGAAGAAACCAAAAAAAAAAATTTTGTTATAACCAAATTTTTTTATACGTATACAAATTTAGGATCAGAGCCGCGTTTCTTAGTGTTTCTTATTTATTATCCCAAATTTTCAACTCGATGTGGCTATTCGTGTGAAAATAAGTTGACAAATAAAGAAAGTGCCGTTAAGGTAGGAATCTGGTCACGTGACCCACTCACCACATGGCCTCAAGAACCCTACCCTCAACCAACGTGGACAGGGGGTGGGGGGTCGTAAAAATAGCCAAAAATTGAGAATTAAAATAGCCACTTTGCCTAGATATATGCGAGTTTGCCACTTGGATTTGAAGCTAGTATAAGAGAAGCTTCTAGTCGGTGTTGAGTGCACAATGATAAAGTTTTAACGGCCTGCATTGCGACACGAGGCACGATGATGGCGACTCAGAGGCAGAGGGTCGTGAATGGGAATTAAAACGATATACATACCCCTTAATGTTCAAAAGACGTGCACATTGCACAAAGACGGAGATGGGAAAGGAATAAATAAGGTCGTTAACATTTCCTTGCTTTAGAGGATTGTCCTGCTTCTGCATTCAGTGAATCGCTAGGCTTTTTAGGCATTCAGTATTTCGAACGTCATAGAAATTTATGTAATACGTCCACTGAATTAATGACCTGGCTCTTAATTCTCTTTTCTTTCCTTCCTTCCAAAATCTCCTCGAGATATTCTCGTTTTTAGCTCTCAAATTCTCATCGCAGTCTTTTAACGTTGTCACGAAATCTTTTATCGGAAACATCAAGATTTGCGTCATTGGTCGCAGATTATTCAGCAATTTCTGGTGAAAAAAAAAAACAAAGAGCCTCACACAACTTCGACAGCTCCCATATAGTCCTGGCCTGACCCTTGTGATTTTTGATTGTTTATACGCAGTTGAGTGAACGGCTATCCACGTACGTGTCGCATTCCAGGATGACGGAATGCACCGAACAAAGAGTTTGCATCAAATTTTGCCAAAATCTTGGTTATTCATGTTCGGAAATGATCATTATGATTTATGGAAAAGTGGTAAGTGGGTCCTTGACCACGGCAACGCACCTGCTGATTCATCGCAGCTTATTCAGAAATTTCTGGTGAAACACAGACTTATGCAACTTCGGCAGTCAAATTACAAATTACAGTACTTTTTTCAACGATGCAACTATTTTGCTACTATATTCTGAAAAAACGACACTAATCCTACTATTTTCTCTAATTGGTCCCTAATGGTTTCGCTTTGAGCCTTTTAAAATATTTTCAAACTTCTTCGCTGAATGACTAGAGTAATATATCTGCCATCTCAAAAATCGGAATATCAGAATATTTCGAGGGACTTCAAATCATTTCAAGAGATTTTAATAGGATTTTAATAGGATTTTAGAAAATTCGTCTCAATTGGCTGTTTTCAGTTTGTTCTTTGGAATTTTCTCGAATTTTGTAAATCCCCATTTCCAAATGAGGAGTTTTAATTCTAAAAATTTATTTATGTAAGAGAATATTTAAATTGTAAATGTTTTTTAATATTAGAAAATAATTTTGTTCTTAACGTTTTGCTGCAACACTATAATTTGTCAACTTTTTCACTCTTTGAAAAAGATGAGGAAAATTAAATTATAGACATCTTAATCATTACTGAAGCGATTGTAAGGCAATTTTTCAATTTTTGCAGAATTTTAAAAACAGTTTCGAAAATTTTGAAATATTTAAAAAAATATTTTGAAATTGTAGAATTTTGAGAAGATTCTAAAATAATTGAAAAATTTTCAAATGATTTTAACGAAATGTAGATTTTTGATGATTTCAAACAAAAAATTAAGAACCTTTTTAAGAATTTTAAAAGGATTCAAGAGAATAAAAAAACTGTCTTCAGATTTCTGGGAAAATTAAAAATGTTTTATTATTTTTCCAAACTTATTTTTATTATTATTATTATTATTATTTCAACGGCCATACCACGCTGAAAACCCCAGTTCTCGTCAGATCACTGAAGTTAAGCAGCCTTGGACGCGGTTAGTACTTGGATGGGTGACCATTCAAGAATACTAACATGAGTGCTGTTGGCACATCGTGGGTGTGGTAAGCCCACACTTGTAGTTATTTATAACTACAAGAAAAACCTAGAAACACTACCCGAATCGGGTAGTGTCACGCCTACCCTGAAAGGGAAATGGTTTAATGGTATATATATATTTTCAGAGCATATTTCAAAAGATTTACGAACCATTCGAAAATATTTTCCAAATTCTCAAAAAAGATTATGAAAGATTTTAAGGCAATTTTTCAATTTTGCAGAACTTTTTCAACTATTTAGGAAAAATTCAGATCATTTTTTAAATATATAAAAGTTTTTAACAAATAAGAAGTATTTAAAATTCAAAAAGAAAAAAAAAGAAAAATAATACGTGGCTTTTTTAACGTTTCAAAATAAAATTTTGAAGTTTTTTAAAAAGATTTTGAAAGGTTTCAAGATTAAACAATTAATGTTTAGAGAATATTTGAAAATATTTTTAAAAATTATACAAGATTTTCAAAATTAACAAAAACGAATCTCGAAAATTTTAAGACAGTTTGAGGAATAATTCAAGTCAGTTTAAAAGATATTTAGGAATTTTAGAAATTTTAAAGAGATTAAAAATATTTGAAAATCTTGAAAGATTTCCGAAAATTTATACAATATTTAAAATTTTTCGCCATACGTTAAAATCGTTTTGAATTTTCTCAAGAAACCCAGTAAAATTATTTTTATATAACCTTCCAAAAATAAACAAAGAAACTTAAAATATTAATATTTATTTGGTTGAAAATTGAAACATTTTCTACAAACCTCTTTGGGTTAAAAATTCAACATTTGAGATAAAATATTTTTTTTACTTAAAAAGGGTCACTTTCCTTCAAAAATTTTGGCAATTTTTCTTATTTTTGAAAATTTGTAAAAATTGAAAAAAAATTCATTTTCAAAAATTGTATTAATATAATTTATTTATGTAATCTTTCTTCTTTGAAATTGTAACTTTCGCTGAAATTGTTTGTTTGTTTGTTAAAAACTGGTCCTTCTGGTTGGAAATTAAATTATTTGGTTGAAAATTTATGTACATATTTTGTTGAAAATTCATCTTTTTGGTAAAAAATCAATTTTTTGATTAAAATTTTAACTGTTTGATTAAGGTTATAAACTATTACATTTTTTGTTAAAAAATAATTTTCTATGAATTAATTTTTTTATTCAAAGAATAATAATTTCAGTTGAAAATTCATCTCATTGGTTGAAAATTAAACTACTTTGTTGAAAATTTTTTTTTGGTAAAAAAATTAATTTTTATAACTGAACATTTAAGTATTGATTGAAAATTCAACTGTTTGGCTAAAACTTTATGTATTTTATTGAGATTTTATTTCATTATATTATATCTATTAATCTTGTTGGTTGAAAATTCATCTTTTTCCTTGAAAATTCAACATTTTCGACGCATTTTTTTTCTATAATAACTGAAAAAAAAATTTGTTAAAAATTTAGCTCTTGTTGAAAATTCGTCTTTTTGATTTGAAAATTCATGTCTTTTCGTTAGAAATGCAACTGATTTACTGAGATTATCAAATATTACATTTTTGGTTTAAAATTAATTTTTTCGGGTTGAAATTCAACTGTTTTGTTAAAACTTTATGTATTTTGTTGAGAATTCGAATTTTAGTAGAAAATTTATCTTCTTGGTAGAAAATTTACCTTTTTGCTCAAAAACTCAATTATATGGTTGACAATTCAAATATTTTGTACAAATATTTTCTTTTTGGCTTGAAAACGAAACATTTTGGATAAAACTATTTATTTGATTGAATGAAAAAATTTTTCTGGTTGAAATTTCCACTCTTGTTTAAAATTCTTCTTTTTAATTTGAAAATTCAATCATTTGAATGAAAATTGAGTTGCTTTGTAGAAAGCTTGTTTCTTTGGCTTGCAAATTCAGCAATATCGATGATTTTTTTTTGACTGAAACATATTTCTTCCTTCAAATTTCAATTCTTGTTGGAAATTTGTCTTTTTGAATTAAAAACTCAAATATTTCGTTACAAATTTTGTTGAAAATTCATTTTCTAACTGAGAAACGGTTGGTTAAACGAATTTAAGTTTTCGAAATTGTAACGATTGGAAATCTTTAAATTTTGATGTTAATGTTTTTGACCAGGGTAATACGTAATAAATATGATGTTAAAATTTTTTAGTCTACTGGTCGTTTCAATATTTTTTTAAATATTGATGCTTAAATTGTGAAAAAAATTCTCTCTAGCTCCGGTGGGATTCGAACACCACGTCATTCAGATTTCCGGTCCGATGCTCTTGAAACTTTTCAATAGTAGTTTCAATAGTAGTTCAATTCTCAGTTGAAAAATGAATTTTGAAAAAAAAATAATTTTCAACAAAATAGTTAATTTTTGACAACAGATTTTAAATTTCAATGAAATAAATGAATTTTCAATTAAAAATATGAATTTTGAACTAAAATTATGAATCTTCAATTAAGTATCAATATTTAAAAAAATATTGAAACGACCAGTAGACTAAAAAATTTTAACATCATAATTATTGGAAATCTTTCTCTATGAGGAAGCAAAAGACGAATTTGCAATAAAAAAAAATCTGGCCGAAAAAACCTTGTTTGTAACTATAAAAATTTAGGACGCACATGGCCCTAATTTTGAATAGAATTTTTTTTTTTAAGATAATAGACGTTGAAGTGAAAGGGGAGAGAAGTAACTTCTTCTATAATCTATATACTTTACCGTGTTGCTAGGGACGGTAATAAAAAATAACCAAGATATACGTGTTACCAGGCGGGCCCTTGGGGGCATAACTCTGGTAATGTACCCTACTGAAACCTATTCCACCCCTTCCCACTTTTGCAGCATTTTTTTTCTCCCTCTTTCTCTCTTGTTCTCTTTCTGACCTATAGAAATCACCCTTCCCCCAAACATGTTGTTTACGCAGGGTCGCTGTTAACGCATCCACAAATGAAGATCTACACCTCGACAAAGTTGCAGCCACTCTCTTTTCGTAAGCACTTCCGAAACTTTCAACTTTAAACAAGTGTCCAAGTTGGAAAACTTTGAAAGTTGAATGGTCAAAAAACTTGTTCTAAACAATAGGTGTGTCGCATTTTTATGCATAATAGAACTGACAAAAATGATGACTTTGTGAGGCTCTTTACTCGGGGTGATTGCTAGAGAGATTGATCAGCAACATGGGTCGGAGCACTGCTGCGGAACGAACTTGTTATTTAAAGGGATTTTTCAACAAAAGAGTTGAATTTTCAAGCAAACTGATTAATCTTTGATCAAAAAAATGAATTCTCAACAAAAAATGTAATAGTTGGTATTATCACTTGAAAATATTTTAGTTTCCTTTAAAAAATTGTTGAATTGAATTTGAAAAAAATGAATTTTCAATAGAAGAGTTGAATGTTCAACCAAGAAAGATTTTTCAATCAATAAAGAAAAAATCTCACCCAAAGTGGTGAGTTTTTAAGTCATAAAGACGACAATTTGAAAGAAAAAAAAGTTGAATTTACGACACAAAAATATGCATTTTCTACCAAAAGAATTGAATTTTCGACTAAAAAGACGATTTTCCAAAACAAGATGTAAATTTTCAAATAAAAAATACCGATATTATGGCAAGAATGTAATAGTTACATTTTTAGTGAAAACATTTTAATTTCAACGAAAAAAAACGAGTTTTCAATAAAATGTTGTTAAATTTTTAACCAAAGAAATGAAATTTCAACCAAGAAGGTTAATTTTCTACCAGAACGAGACAAATTTTGAACATGATAGATGAATGTTTCACCAAAAAAGATAATTTTTCAACAAAAAATAGAATAGTTTCTTTTTTTTTTGTAGGTGGTTCTGTACCAATCTATTTACATTATTAAATTTTCCAATTAGGAAAAGAAAACAGTCCCTAATATTTAAATGCATTTATAAAAATTGATGATATTTAATACATTTTTTTTACAATTTTCAGTCAGAAAAAGTAAGTTTTTATGCAAATAAATTAAATTTTAAACGATATAGTTACAATTTAAACGAAACAAATCAATTTTCTACCAAAAATATAAAATGTCTATAAAAAATATTCGAAAAAAATTACTTAAATTTTTAATTTCCAATTAAAAATACTAATTTTCTACAACAACAAAAAAAAGAATTTTCAACCAAAAAGTTTAATTTTCTACCAAATAAGAATTATTTTTAACCATATAATGTACATGAATTTTCAACCATTCGTGGCCAAGAAGATTAATTTTCAATCATAAAAGACAAAGTTTCAACAAAATACAAAAATTTTGAACCAAATAGTTCAATTTTCAACTAAAGAAGATAAATTTTCAACTATAATAGTGAATCTTCAACTGAAATATGTAGCTGAATTTTCAATTTAAAATATTATTATTTTCAAAAAAAAAAAAAAAAAAAAATTCCAACAAAATAATTACATTTTCAACCAAAGAGCTTCATCTTCAATTGAAATCATGAATCTTCGAACAAAAAAAATGAATTTTTAATAAAAGATTCAAACAGTTAAACAAAAAGTTGAATTTTCAACTGAACGATGAATGTTCAAACAAAAAATGGAATAGCTAAATTTTCATGTAGAACAAAGTGATGGATTTCCAACTAAAAATATGAATTTTAAACTGAAATTGTAGAATTTTTAATCGAAAAGGTGAATTTTCAACTAAAATGATGAATCTTCAACTGAAATCGTTGAATTTTCAACTAAAATGACGAATCTTCAACTGAAATAGTTTAATTTTTAATAAAAAATAATAATTTTCAACAACAAAAGAAGTCGAATTTTCAAGAAAATAATTAAATTTTTTATCAAGAACATGAATTATCAATTAAAATTATGAATCTTCCAACAGAAAAATAAATTATTAACAAAAGATTTGAACTTTCAACCAAATAGTTCAATTTTCAACTGAAGAAGATAAATTTTTAACTATATTAAGAATCCTCAACTGAAATATGTAGTTGAATTTTCAATTTAAAATATTATTATTTTCAACCAAACAAAATTAATTTTCATTAAAATAATTAAATTTTCAACCAAAGAGCTGCATCTGCAAATAAAATGATGAATCTTCGAACAGAAAAAATTTTTAACAAAAGATTCTAACATTTGAACAAATAGTGGAATTTCCAACTGAACGATGTATGTTTAACCAAAAATGGAATAGCTAAATTTTCATGGTAAACAAAGTGATGGATTTGCAACTAAAAATATGAATTTTCAACTGAAATTGTAGAATTTTTAATCGAAAAGGTGAATTTTCAACTAAAATGATGAATCTTCAACTGAATTCGTTGAATTTTCAATTAGAAATAATAATTTTCAACTAAAATGAAGAATCTTCAACTGAAATAGTTTAATTTTCAATAAAAAATAATAATTTTCAACAAAAAAAGAAGACGAATTTTCAACAAAATAGTTAAATTTTCAATCAAGAACATGAATTATCAATTAAAATTATGAATCTTCAAACAAAAAAATAAATTATTAACAGAAGGTTTGAAATTTGAACCAAATAGTTCAATTTTCAACTCAAAAGATGAATTTTCAACTTATATGATGAACATTTAACTGAAATAGTCAGTTGAAAAATAAATTTTAGAAAAAAAAAATAGTTCATTTTTAACAACAGAGGTTAAATTTTAACCAAATATTTCAATTTTCAACTAAACCGATGAACTTTTAACTAAAATTATGAATCTTCAACTGAAATAGTTGCATTTTCTACCAAGAAGATTAATTTCCGACCAAAAGACAAATGAGGATTAATTTTCTACCAAAAAAGACAAATTTTTGACAAAATACATAAATTTTCAACAAAATAGTAAAATTTTCAACTGTAATATTCAACTGTCAGTTAAAAAAATTACTTTTTAACAAAAAAATTTCTAACAAAATTATTAAATTAGGAACCAAAAAGATAAATTTTCAAAAAAATTGATAAATCTGCGACCAAAAAAAAATTATTTTGTAGCAAAAGAGTTTAACTTTCAACCAAAGAGTTGAAATTTCCACCAAGAAAGATTTTACAATCAAGAGAAGAAAAATTGCAGCTAAACTGTGTAATTTTTAATTAAAAAAGATGAATTTTCAAACACAGATAGAAAGTTCAATTTTCAGTTAAAAAAATTAATTTTCAACCAAAAAGAATGTGTTTTCAACGTTCAATAATATAAAGCTACTTTCACAAATGAAAAAACGTTGTTATATAATTTTATAAATTAATTTCACAACTTCAACAATTTTAGCTTATGTTGGCATTTTACATCTGAAATTGGTTTATTTTTAAATAAAAATCATTAGATTTGAATTCAATCATTTTTTTTTGAATTAATAAAATTTAGAAGCTTGAACAATTTTGGAATGTATTAGTATTTTTCATCGGAAATTGAAATTTTTATTCCAAAATCATTATAGATTTCAAAAAAGATTCAAAAGTTTTGCGCAATTTTAGGTTATATTCGCGTTTTACCGCAAAAATCCATCCTCTTAGTGGAAAAACCTTCAATTTTGAAAAAATATTATATTTTTTGGAAGTCGGTTATTTTAAAGACCAAATATTAGATTTGAAAGGAGATTTACAGTACTTGAAAAATAATAGGGTATGTTAAGGTTTTTTACAAGAAATATAATTTTTAAATATTCTATATATTATACATAATTATAATAATATTATTTTAAATTGGTATTTTTTAACAAAAAATCAAGGGCTTGATTGTCTACATATTTTACAAAAATATTATACAATATTCTGAAGTTAAGATATCAGGTTTATTATTTATTAATTTTATATGTTGATTTCAAAATCTCGAGAGAAAAGAAAAAATAATCGCGCGCGTATTGCCCTTATTTTTTTTTCTAGTTACATAATTAAAAATCCCAAATGATGAATAGATGCGTAATTGCAAAAAGTAGACCACTAAGTCCCAGTCATTTTCCATTTTTCCATTTTTTCACAAAAATGTCCCATATTATAAAATATTTTGATCAGTTCTGCATACACGCGACCTTAGTTTTATATTTTCATACTCTATTGGGTTACCCTTAATTTGAAAAAAATATTTTAGGTTTGGAAATTTTGTTGTTTTCAAAAACCTCATTGTCCAAAATATTGAAATTTTTTGGAATCACTCAGATATATTTTATTGATACTGGATAGGGTTCCAAGGAATATTGATGTATTTAGTCATTGAGTAAAAATTGCAGCATTGTCTAGAGATGTAACAAAATTGGATCACTTGAAGCGATCACAATTCCCCTCATTTTCCAATTCCTCCATCCTCTCCCTGCATGAAATTATTCAATGATTTGATTCGATCGATCTTGCTCGATGGAACATATCCCTAAAGGCAAATGAACCGCGCATGGCCTTGTCCGTGACGAATTTTAAGACAAGATTAGCATTTATTCTTTATGTTCGAGTTTCGAATGGCGAATGGCACCAGAAGTGAATACGTGATCTTTTTTTGGCCAAGAGTGCCACGTGTGTTCAAATCGTTCGAACTGGCAATTCCAGAATAAATACCTAAGTACCCGTTCTACCTTTATGATTAATCCTATACATGGTATAAAGATTAAGCAGTGATCCGTCGCATACACAATAAAGTCTGCCTTCTTTTATTTCAGTCTTTGTTTTTTTTTTTTTTTTTAATTCTTTTTCTAACTTGGAGTAACGATCACTCGAATTTTCGTGATTCGTATGCACGTCAACGTGGCTCGACGTGAATTATCGCGAGTGTCAGACTGACGACCCGCCCGTACCAACAGTTTAATTTAAGGTCGTTTAATTCCTGGTAGAAAGCATATTTTTGCAACGGTTGCTGGAAAAGAGGTCCTTTTCATTCAAATGCAATGGACCCCTTCGGCACGTGTTTCGCGATTTTAATACGTGACGGTATTCAACATATTTTACGGCTTAATTATCATTTAATCATCTTTTGGGTTAACTTTTAGACTATTATCAACTTCTGATCAAAATGAACCACATTTGCAAATCCAAAATTAATCTGTACACAA
>CAKNYM010050725.1:152769-216712 GCA_932195095.1 Andricus curvator
TTTGGTTGAAAATTATTTTTTTTATTAAAAATTTAACTGTTCCATTTATTGTTAGAAATTCATCTTTTCCGGTAGAAAATTATCTTTCGGGTTGGAAATTCAACTATTAGGTTAAAAACTAATTTTTTGTGTTCAAGATTCATCCTTTCAGTTAAAAATAAATTTCCGAGGTTGAAAATTTAACTTTTCTGTTGAAGAGTCGCTTTTTTAAGTAAAAAATTAATTTTTTCAACTGAAAATGTAACTATTCCATTTTTGCTCAAAAATTTATAATTTTCCATTGAAAATTCATTTATTTTGTGAAAAACTCGTCTTTTTGTGTTGAAAATTCAATTATTTTGGTAAAAAATTCATATTTTTGTATTTGAAAATTGAATTTTTTTCTTAAAAATTCATATTTTCGGGTTGAAAATTTAATATTTTGGAAGAATTTTTTTTCTTGATCGACTGAAAAATGTTTCTTTTTTTAAAAATCAACTCTTTTGTTAAAAATTCCTTTTTTGGTTTGAAAATTCCGTTATGTGTGAGGATTCTAGTAGTTTATTGAAAATTTATATTGTTCGGTTAAAATTTCGATTCAAATTTTTTTTGGCCGAAACATCAACTATTACATTTTTTGTGAAAAATTTATCTTCTTTGGCTGGAAATTTAATTACTGGGGTTAAAGTTGAATTACTTTTAAAAATAAATTTTGGTTGAAGATTGATCTCTTTGGTTGAAAATGTAACTATTTTGTTAAAAAAAATTTTCTTGGTTGAAAATGAATTGTTTAAATAAAAAAATAACTTTTTCAGTCTTGGTAAAGAATTGATCTTCTTTAGATGAAACTTCGTTTTTTTTCAATTGAAAATTCATCTCTTTTTGTCGAAATTTCATTTTTCTTGGTTAAAAATGAAACTGCTTGATTAAAATTAATCGGTTTTGGTTAAGGATTTTACTATTTTTTTTTTAAATTCATTCTTCTTTGGTTGTAAACTATTTTTTCTAATTAAAAATTTAACTATATGATTTTTGGTTGAAAATGAATCTTTTTTAGTTGTAAATTCAACTATTTGGGTGAAAATTGTACTTTTTCGGTAAAAAATTAATCTTCTTGGTTATGAATGCATCTTTTTAGTTGACACAGGCGGAAAAATTATACATAGAGGCAAAAATTATATATAATTATAATTTGTTTGATACATTTTCTGTATAAAACAAATACAAAATTATAAATAATTTTTTCCACTATCTACACTCAGAAATTGAAATCACTATTGAAACGAATAGTGATGATATAAATTCTGTTTTATGATTCAATATTATATTTATAGAATTTAATATTTTTTTCTCAATTTATAAACTATATATAATTTTTCTGCCTAGGGGAGTATAATAGAAACTACATATATTTTCATCTATATTTTTTCCAAGACTACATATTATGAGCCCTCGCGTAAAACTTTTTCCAGGACATTTATAAAGTATTGACTGATTTTTCCAAATCGATGTTAATAAACGTTCATGACTGCATGCAATATCATTTAAATGACTACAGAAACTGTCTCTGATGATAGCTTGTCTCCCCTGTTTGAATGATACTTTGGTTCATGAACAATAATTTTTTTTTCAATTATACCATTTCCTATCAATTTTTTATGCAATAATCACAGAAAAAAAAATACATTTTTGCTTTGAACAAAGAAATGGCGTCAAAATTTACTGAAACAAGATTGAACCATAATTGATTCATATTTTTGATATTTTTGAGTTTAATAAAGAGACCTGTCTGAATTTTAAAAGATAATTCAAGTTCTACTGACAACTTTCAGTCAGAAAAAAATTCTTTCATTCAAAGAAAATTTCTTTGTATCAAAGAAAAATATTCATTCGCATTAATTTAAAGAAATTTTTTTGGTTCAAAGAAATGTCTTTCTGTTCCAATTGAAATTTTGTTTAAATTCAAAATGATTTTCTTCATTTTTAAGTTATTTTTGGTTGAATCGCAAAAATTATGTTGAAGAGAGATTCTTTGATAAATAAAACTTTTTTTAAATTTTGAACATCCCCACCTCTCTCTATATATTTTTTTCGACTACATTTTTTTCGAGGATTTAATCAGGGGTTGTTTAAAAATAACTTCAGAAGTTGAATTAAATAAAAAACAGTTTATTTGAACCAAAAAGACGAATCACCAACAAATTAGTAGAATGTTCAACCAAAACGGATTCATTTTCAACCAATCAATTGTATTTTTAATGAAAAATGATTAATTTTCTACCAATGAAGATAAATTCTCAATAAAAATACTGAATTTTGAACTAAATAGTAGAATTTTTCAACTAAAAAAGATCCATTTTCAAACAAAGATGCAATAGTTAAATTTTCATTTGAAAAATCTATTGTCAATAAAAAATTTTTCTAGCAAATAGTTGAATTTGTATTAAAAAAAAAATAATTTTCAACCAAAAACCGAATTTTCAACAGTTCACATAAGTGTTCAAACAACTAGTCAAATTTTTCAACCAAAAAAGATAATTTTTTAACAAAAAATGGAAAAGTTAAATTTATATTGAAAACTTATCAATTTTCTATAAAAAGAACAAATTTTTGACAAAACAGTTCAATACTGTAACAAGTAGCTGAATTTTCTGCAAAATAGTTTAATTTTCAAACCGAAAATATTAATTTTGAAGAAAAAAAGTTTACGTTTCAACCAAAGAGTTCAATTATTAAATTAAATTAAATTAAATTTTTATTTTATTCCATTATTTAATTATTTTATTTCTCAACTAAACAGTTGCATTAAAAAAAATTGATTTCCTACCAAAAACCAAAAATTTTCAACGCAATAAATTTTCAACCAAACAGTCAAATTTTGAACCAAGAAGATTATTTTTCTACAAAAAAGACAAATTTGTAACAAAATACATGAATTTTCATTTAAATATTTGAATTTTCCACGAAAAAAATATCAAACAAAAATGAAACACTTCAATTTTTGGTTGAAAATATTATTTTTCAAACAAAAAAGACAAATTTTTAACAAAATATTTCAATTTTCAACCAAAGAAATGAATTTTTAACTAAAATTCTGAAACTTCAACTAAAATAATTAATTTTTAATAAAGTAGTTCAACTTTAGTAAAATAGTTGGATTTTATAGATTTTTTCGTCAATTTTCTAAATTGATGAATTTTCCAGACAAAAAAGGATTTTTCTACAAACCGTTGAATTTTCAACTCGAAAATTTAAATTAAAAAGAAAATTAATTTTTAACCAAAAAAGTTTAATTTTAAACCACGCAGTGGTATTTTGAACAAAAAAAGATCAAAGTTGTACAAAAAGATAATAATTTTCAAAACAAAAATACGAATGTTAAAAAAAAATAGTTATTTTCAACCAAAAAAAATTCTTGATAAAAAAAGGAAAAAAGTTTTAATCAAATTGTTGAATTTGCAAGACAAAAGACGAATTTATCAACAAATAAGAATTTTTTAGTTAAGAAAAAAAGTTCATCCAAATTGTTGAACTTTCAAGCTAAAAGGCCAATTTTCTCTAAAACAGTTGAATTTCCAACTTGACAATTTAAATTTTCAACAAAAAAGTAGATATTTAACTAAAAATCAGGATTTTTAACCAGAAAAGAGAAAATTCCTAACCTATAAGATTATTTTCCTACCAGAAAAGAGGAATTTTGATTTAAAAATTATTAATTTCAATTAAAGAGATGACCCTTCAATCAAGAAAATAAATTTTTAACAAAGTAGTTCAACATTTACTTAATTACCTTAATTTTCAATAAAAATTCTGAATCTTTTACTGGTATAGTTAAATATTCCGTTAAAAAAAATGACTTTTTAACAAAATTGTTGAATTTGTAAGCCAATCAAAAAATTTTTAATTAAAAATATAATTGTAGGAGGAATCAACTAAAAAGGGAACTAGAAATATAAATACAAGGCGAATAAATTAATAACATGAAAAGTCCTTACAAAGAAGAAGAGTATATATTTTTGTTATAAATAAACAATAATAATTTAAAGAAGTATCGTTCCTGATTGCAAATTTTATTTGAGGGCGTTTTCTTTGAAAAAAGAATATTATCAGGCAGAAAAAAAGAAATAAAATTGTGTATGAAGACAATCTTTTTGTTAAAAATTTTATTTAAATAATGTAGTAATGAGCAATAATGAGACTTATCGACTGATGTGATTAGAGAGAACTTTAATTTATAGCTCTTTTTTCATTCATTGCGATAATTAGCCAAAAAATTAGCCTAAAGGCGAAAATTATATTATTATTAGATTTCCAGAAGAAAAACATGCATATGAAAAAATATTTAAAAAAGTAAATAAAAAAACTATAAAAGAATATACTTTCCATTCAAAATCGAGTTGCAGGTTGTAGAGGTATGAGTTGAGGCAATACAAAAAAAAGATGAAGAAAATCAGTTATCTAGTTTTTATTTGCCAATCTGTTTATTATTATATTAAAAATGAAATTTCGATCAAATCCTTCTAATACAACAAGTATTTTATTTTTTAAGAATTTTTTATGCAAAAACCCCATTTTCGGTCAAAATCTTGGTTATATACATTCATGAAACGATTTGGTCGAATAAACAAAATTTTGGTTGAATCAACCATAGAATATGGTTATTATTGTATAAAAAAAATATTTGGTTGACTCAACCAAATTTTTTGGTTGTTCTAACAATCAAACTGAAACCAATCAAATATTTTGTTGACTTAACCAGAATTTGTGTAATCCAACCGAATTTTTTATGCATATAAAAAAATTGTTCTTCTTGTTCAATAAAATTTGTTCAGTGTAGTTCTATTAGAAAAGATGTTGGAAAGCGATGTTATTTATCTGAGTGATATATTTCATAAAAATATAATGTTAAATATGGTAAAAATGCAAAATTCTCCTTTTCCCATTTTTCTATAAAATTAAAAATTGAAATTTTACTTACTGATGTTGATAAATAATCGAATGTAAGTAAAAATTACAATAATATAAAGAAATTAAGTAAAAAATTCACCAATTTGTAAAAATTCAGAAGATCAAATATTCGCAATATAATTTCTCTATTGTTGTAAATTTAAAAATAGAGAAATTTGGTTAAATTTGTTTTTGTTAAATTAAAAGTTAGATAAGATTACAATAACAACATAGTTAAATTAGTTAAAAATTTCAAATATTAATTTTATATTCTTTTTATTTACTTAGTTACAAAATTCAAATTTTATTAATTTTTTAAATTAAAGAATCCAAGATTATATTATATATTGGACTATAATTATTAAGATCTGAAATTATATTTAAGCAATTATTACTATTTTTTTTTAATTAGGAACATTTCTGTTATTAGTCTTTTAACTTCATTAGGCTCATGATATAAAACTGTAACATTTTCCCAATGAATTAAATGTCTAGTTTTAACCTGGTGTTTAGCTATGACTTTATGGTTTTTTGAATTTTGTCTAAAATTATCATGATCTTCTTTAATTATAGTAGAAAGTAATCTACCAGTTTAACCAACATAACATTTGTCACAATTCAAACATTGAATTTTATATATATATATATATCAGTAAGTTGCAAATTATCTAATAAGTCTTTGCCTAATTTTATAAATTTATCAAGTTTTGAATCAATTCTAAAATTCGTTGTGATATTAAAGTCATTTAAAATCCTTCCAATTTCAAAAGATAACTTTCCATGATAAGAAATAGACACTCTTGGTTTAAAAATTAAATTCCTAACAATATTAATATTAGTTTGGTTAGATAAAGAATCTTTAATTGTTTTAATTTAATTATAAATATGTGTTTGAATAAATTCTATTGGATAATTATTTAAATAAAGAGTTTTTTTGATAAATTCAATATTTGACTTGTGCAATGATTCATGTGATAATTTAAGAGCTGTATCTATGAGATTTTTAACTATAGAAATTTTGTGTTGTACTGGATGGTTGGAAAAAAAATGTTAATATCTACCAGAATAAGTATCTTCACGATACCAATCTGTAATATCACCTGATTCAGTTTTTATAACTTTAACGGTTTAAAAAGGAATAGAATTATTGCTTTCAATTTCATGTGTAAATTTAAGTCTATGATAAGAATTAAATTGATTCATAACATGAAGTAGTTCATATTTCGGTAAAATAATAAAAGTATCGTCTACATATCTGAAATATGTGTTTAAAGAAAATTTGTAATTTTTTATGACAATGGATTCTAAATCTTGCATAACTGAATCAGCTAAGACTGGAGAAATGGGAGAACCCATAGGTGTTCCAAATATTTGTCTATAAAAACTTTTATTAAATTTAAACTCTGTTTTTTTCTCTTCTACTCAAAATACTATTAATTACTGAATCAATTGGAACGTTAGTAAATAAAGAAGAATTGTTTTCTTAATTATTATATTTTTAAATTCAAAAGAATTTGTTACTTGAGATTTTGGTAATATTAGAGCTTTTTCAAAAATATTATTATAAATATTAGCCATTTTATATGTCGTTGAATTCATTAATGAAACAGGTCGAAGTGGACAATTAGGTTTGTGAACTTTAGGTAAACCATAAATTCTAGGAATGTTAGTATCATAAACTAAAATATCTTTACGTAATATGTCTTCACCTGAATAACCATTAATTCGCCAAAAATTTAACAGTTTATATGTTTTTTTTTTAATTCTTTCTCCGGGTTTTCATTCAGTTTTTCATATGTTGTAGTATAATTTAATAATTCTTGCATTATTTTAACATATGATTCCTTCTTAAGAACAACACTAATATTACTTTTATCTGCATACGTAATTAATAATTGTTTATAAGAATTGATAAATTGTTGTGTTTTTTAAATATTTTGTGCTAAGACTCTATTAACATGAGTAATTTTATTATTCTCTAAAAAATGATGTGATGTATTAATCATTCTATGTCTTAACAAATCACGATCTTCAGTATCTTTAATTAAACAAAAATTGACTCTATATCTCTAACAATATCTGAAATTATTTCACGTTTTTTTGTTATAAAGATAAACTAAATTTGTTTCCTAATCTTGAAATATCATTAACTTTATCAGGAATAACAACATTACTTTTATGATCCAAGGATCTTTATAATCAGAATTGTTTTATCTTTTAAATTTCTTACTGTGCTTTCAACTGATTTTCTAAAATGTTAGTATATATATTATTAGGTAATGACTTTAGTAAATTTATTTTAACATTATTAAAATTTTGTTTCAAATATTCTAAATGGATATTAAAGTCTTTGATTTCATCATTAAGTGAACGACGTTCTAAAGAATCTGCCATGAAATTAACATGGTTTTTTGCACTGTGACTAAAAAATGGTAAATTTCTAACATTCTTAGTAGCATCAGTAACATTCTTTGGTAATAAATCATGAATGCGGCAATTAACAAAAAATGATTCTCTAGTTTTAAAATTATTAATCTTCTTGTTCAAATTGATGAACTTTTCCACATCTGTGAAAGAATTTGGAAAATGTTTTTTGATTTCGTTGAGATACATATTGTTAAAATTTTTTTGTTTACAATGAATTAACTTAGTTATAATTAGTTTAAGTACTAACACCTTATAAATAACATAAAAAAAAACTTATAAATTTGACTATAAAATATAGCAATTTTGTCAAAACATTATAATAGTTGGATTAAAAAAGATGTTAGAAAGAGATGACATGAATCAATAAACATGAATAAACTTCTAAATTTGACTGCGAAATATGTTCTACAACCCTCAAATTTATGCACGGGTTTTAATCTTGACAATGACATCAAAGTCATGAAATTGAATAATTCTGAAAAATAATTTATATTTGCATTACGTGATCTGGGAACTTCGAGTTTGTGGTAACTTGAATTTTCAATAAATTGACAAGGGTTGGAAATAAACTCGATATGGAGTGCACGATGATCACACTGACGTTCACCATCATTATTGCAATATGATTACATAGGTCTCTTTTTTCCCCCTTAAGGGGATGTACTTTTTTTTATACGTGCCATATCATTGAACCATTGGAAAAAGTTCGAACCGATGAGAAATAATGCCATTTTTTCCACAGGATTATTATCGTAGAGTTGGCAGGGTCAGGGTTGAATCATGACCCCGGGGAATAAAACCGAATGACAGTCATTAATTTTTTAATGTGCGATTCGATTTTTTCCTTCGTATTCTATGTTTTTCTTATTAAATTGCTGTCTTTATCTCATTCGATATTCATACCATTTTCAGGTTATAAAATTGTCGTAGGAGCGTGAATCCCGAGAAATTATATCAGAAATAAAAAATTAATAGAGGAGAAATTACATTTTTTTTAAATTCACGAAAGATAAAAATTTATTTCAACGCTTCTTTTTGAACTTGCACTACTTGTTACAAATATAAAAAAATAGTTTCTAGATATTTTGTTAAATTTTTTTTTTTTTAATATTTAGTACTGTTTGGCTTGATTTTCGTTAAATTAATTGAACATTTACATTTGTTTGTAAAATAGACCAATTCGATTTTTTGGTTCTTTTTTTGGTACTCTGAGGTGTCTTCTTTCACAACAAAATTTGAAACAGAAAAGCGTTTGCGTGAACATATCCTTCCAAAAATTGTTTTTTCTAAAAATACCGCATTAAATAATTATTAATTATTATTGAGTGTAAAAAAAAATTAAGAAGAGGGTTCAATATTTAAGAGTTAGGGATTTGAAAAATCATTTTAAATTCTGTCCCAGAAGTTTTTCTTATTCGAACTTGCTATTTCAGGTGAAAACTCAAAAATAATTAATTAAACTATTCAGAAAATGGGCTAAAACTGTTAATTTTATGCTTACGAAAATTTGTTGATGGTTCAAAATTTATTTTTCAACGTTAAATTTCAAATAACTGTGAAAAAAAATAATAAATTATAAAAACAGAAAAAAATAAGAAGGAATACTTTATTAAAAGCAATTGAGACTAAGAAATTCGGATTCTTTGGTGATTTTTCCATAAAAACGTATTGTTTAAATTAATTGAGGTAAAAACGAGCAAAATGGCTTATGATGAAATGCTTTCATTTTTTTACAGAAAATATTTAAAAACGGAAAAAGTTCAATTTCCCAAAATTTCCAAATTCAATTTTTTTCTGTGTATTTTGTTTTTGATACTCTAAAAGAATCGTTTTTTACAAGAAAGTTTAAAAACAGTTTGAGCTTGTGTAATTGAGGAAATTCATTTAAAAAAAGGGATTTTCACTTTATTTAAAAAAAAATATTAATTATTAATTGAGGATTATTATTAATTATTATATATATTATATATTATATATTAATATTATATATTATATATTTTTTTATTTAGTTTGTTTGAAGTTTTGTTTTAGTTCGAACAAATAGTTGAAAAAAGACAAATTTTTAATCAAAAATGTAAAAGTTCGATTTTTGGTAAGTACAAATCAATTTTTAAAAAAATTTCAACAACAAAATAATCAAATTTTCAACGAAAGAAATGAATTTTCAACGAAAGAAATGAATTTTCAGCTAAAATGATGAATTTTCCATAAAAAGTCGAATTATCAACAAATAAATATTTCAAGCCAAAAGACGAATTTTTTGTGAAACGCTTGATTTTTCGAACCGCAAATACAAATTTTCAACAAAAAAGTTGATTTTCAACCACACAGTTGCATTTTTAAACAAAGAAGAGGAGATTTCAAAATAAGATTAGTTTTTTACTAAGAAAAAAAATTTGCAATTAGAAAAGTTCAATTTTTAACCAAAAATGGAAAACTTACTTATTAAAAAAAAGAACTTAACAATATAGGTCGATTCTTAAGCAAAGAGATGAACCTTCAGTCAAAAGAATACATTTTTAACAAAGAAGTTCAACTTTTACTCAAGTAGCTTAATTTCCAATTCAAATGATAAATCTTTATCTGGAGAAGTTAAATTTTCAGTTAATAATTTTTTTTGCAAAGGAAACAAATTTTTACAAACAATTCAAAAACTATCAATAAAAATGAATAATTGATTGAAAGTGATTGGAATCACGAAATTCGTATTCTTTGGTCAATTTTCAACTTATTCTAATAATTGAGTTACAAAAATGATTTTCACCTAATTTTTGCGAAAAATAACACTTTTTAATTGGGGATTAATATTTAATTTCATTTAAAACAGTTTTCAAATTTACATTCACAATTAGATTTATAGTCATTTTCCACATATCCTTCGATTAATTAATTTTTTCTAAAAATATCTCAACAGAGTACCTATAATAAAGCAAAATTTAGTGAAGTTTCAAAATTTTAAAAGACTACTGACTAAACTTTTTAAAAAAGTTTTAAAATTTGTTATTATGGATTTTGAACTAGTTTTTAATATAAAAAAATGAAAATCCAAGAACGTACTCCTAGTTTGTAAATATTTGATTACTTGAAAAACTTAAGAAGATTCGAATTTTTCTTTGTTTAGGATTCACTCACCCCTGAAACTAGACTCACCCCTAATTTAAAAAATGAGAAACTTTAGCCGAGTCATTCTTTGAGCTGATCTTGCTAATAATAAATATAAAAAGGGGTGTTCCACTATTTTTATCTACCACTCATCCCTAATTTAAGAATTGAATTATGCTGCTCGGTCATTTCTCAGCCAATCTCTATAGAATCGAGGAATCGAACAAATAAAAAGGGGCACTTATTTTCGGAACTACTCTTAATTTAAAAAGTTTCCTCACCACGTTAAAGAGATTAAATTCCTCATTTAGAGAGAGTGAATTTCTAATTTAGGGAGATTGAACTCCTAATTTAAAAAGTTCAAATATAAAACGGATCGTCACTTATAGATTTTCTAAAGAGATTTGAAGAGAACTTTTCCAAAACGTCTCATATTCCTTTTCCAAAAAACTAGTCATTTTTTAAATTGAAAATTGTCCTTAATAATTATTAAAAATTAGTCAAAGTACTTCCCCTACTTGCCCCCTCCCCCCCTAGGTCAGGGGGTAAAGTTGGCTAGGATAGGGGTAAAGTCAATGAGGGTACGGGGTGAAATCGGGTACGAGGTAAAGTCGACTAGGGTACGGGGTAAAGTTGGCAAGGGTATGGGGTAAAGTCAGGTAGGACACGGGGTAAAGTCGACTAGGGTGTGGGGTAAAGTTGGCAAGGGTAAGCGATAAAGTTAGAAAGAGTAAGGGGTAAAGTTGGCAGGGTGCGGGGTAATGTCGGCTAGGGCAAGGGGTAAAGTCAGCTAGGATACGGAGTAAAGTCGCGTAGGGAAAAAGTAATAATTTAAAGTAGTAATTTAATTTAAAAGTAGTTTAGTAATTTACATTGGAAATACAAATAGTTTTCAACTCTTTTTGAAAATGTATTGCTTTTTTTTGTTGAGAATTAATTTTCTTAACTGAAAAATTAATTATTCCATTTTTGGTTGAAAATTTATCTTTTGTAGTTCAAAATTTGTTTTTTTGGGTAGAAAATTAATCTTCTTCGTTAAAAAATCACTTTTTTGTTTCCAAATTCAACTATATTGTGAAAAATTATTCTACTTTGTAGGAAATTTAACAAGTTGATTAAAAATTCAGTTTTTTGGTTGACAATATTTTAACTGTTTTGATTATAATTTGACTTTTTGGGTTAAGAATGAAACTATGTTGGTAGAAAATTTATTTATTTTTTGTGTAAAAATTAATTTTTTAAGCTGAAAATTTAACTGTTTTATTTTTGGTGAAAACTCTTTTTAGTTAAAAATTCCTGTGTTTTGTTAAAATTTAAACTATTTTTGGTCAAAAATGTAAGCATTTTGTTGAAAAGTTACTTTTCATCTTAAAATTGAACTATTCCAGTTAAAGATCTATCATTTCAGTTAAAAATTTATCTTTTTATTTGAAAATTGAATAATTTTGTTGAAAAATCGTTTTTTTCAATTAATTTTTTCTTGGAAAATGTAACTTTTTTGGAAGAAAATTCATCTCTTATTTTTAAAAATCGTCTTTTTGGTTTTAACATTCATTTTCAGAGGTTTGAAATTCAACTGTTTGGTTAAAAATTCAACTTTTTTCTTAAACACTCGTTGAAAAGTCATCTTTCTTGGAACAGAATTAACATTTTTGTTAAAAATTCATCTTCTCGGATTTGAAATTTAAATGTGTTCTAAAGAATTCGACCTTTCAGCTTAAAAACTCAACTCTTTTGTTGAAAATTCCTCTCTTTGGGCAGAAAATCAATCCTCTTGGTTAAAAATTAATGTTTAGGTTGAAAATTCTTTTTTGGATGACTTCAATTGTTTTTTATTTAAAATTAAAAACATGTGTTGGTTGAAATAACTCTGGTTGAAAATTCATATATTTTGTTGAAAACTCGTCTTTTTGGTATTAATTACTTCTTGGTTGCAAATTGATCTTTTTTGTTTAAATGCAATTTTTTGTTGGAAATTAATCTGTTTTGGTTGAGGATTTAACTATTTTGTTCAAAAGTCATCCTTTTTGGATGAATCAGACTTTTTTCGAGCGAAAATGAAATTTTTTGTTGTTGAAATATTAACGATAACATGTTTTGTTGGGAATTAATTTTTTTTGTCTAAAAAATCAACTACTTGATTTGAAGTTGAACTACATTGTACAAAATTAATTTTGTTCGTTAAAGATTCAACAATTTGGTGGAAAATTAATCTATTTGGTTAAAAATCAACTTTATCGTTAAAAATTTATATTTTTGGTTAAAATTAAACTATTGATTCAAAAATTCACCTATTTATTTTGTTGGAAATTCATTATTTTAGAAGAAGATTCAACTGTTTTGTAAAAATTCGACTTTTTTAGTTAAATTCAATTATTTGAGAATTCGTTTTTTTGTTGTTGAAATTTAGTTCTTCTGAACTGAGAATTAACCGATTTATTTTTTTGTTTGTTAAGAATTTATATTTTTAGTTAAAAATTCAACTAATTCGTTGAAAATTTATCTTTTTTATTGAAAATTAACTTTCTTGCTTTTCAGCTTGAAAACTTAACTTTTTTATTAAAAATTTGCCTATTCGCGTAGAAAATCAATCTTGTTTGTTGAATTTATCTATTTGGTTGAGGATTCAACTATTTTTTAAAAATGCGTCTTTATTTGTTGAATTCAATCGGTTGATAATTCGTTTTTTTGTTTTGTTGAAACGTAATTATTTAAACTAAAAATTTGATTATTCAATTTTTGGTTAAAATAGATGTTTCTTAGGGAATTGAAGTATTTTGTTAAAGTTTCCTTTTTTTTTGCCGAAAATTTAACTTTATTTTTAAATTTGTTCTTTGGGGACGAAAATTCATGTCTTGGTTGAAATATCCGATTTTAACTTCTTTTTTTCAAATGAAAGCTAATAAAATTTCGCATCGAACTGTCATGGCCGATTTTTAAATTTTTGTGTATTTTTTTGTTTATTTAATAACAAAAATGAAAAAAAAAATTTGACTTTTGAAGTATAACGGTTTTAAAAAAATGCTTTGATTCAATCAAAAATACCTAGAAAACTGAAAGCAACTATCCAAAGAAGAGGTCCAATAGCAATGCAAACTTTAAAAAATTTATTGAATTTGTTATAAACAAATAAGTGAATGAAAATGGTTTCGTGGGGATTGGCAGCGAGACGTCACTTGATTCGCACTAAATTTGAACGATTTATGAACAAAAATAGTTTTTTAGTAGAATTAATAAAAGTTAATAAATAATTTGTTATTAAAAAAAAAATTAATAGACAAATATCCATATGAGGTATTTTTGATGGAATAAATAAATTTTTTTTCTGTGGAATCGATCATATATTACTTGGAAATAAAACCTAAGTATTATATTTGGTCACCAAATAAAACTTTATAATTGTTTAAACTACCTTAACAAATGCACTATTTGGCTATTTTTGGAGGTACAAACTTGATTTTTCCGATGCAATTAACTGTAAATAATTAACTTCAAAATTTTTAAGAACATTTTGACGATAGTAAACAATTCATTATTGTAAACAACAACTGTTTAAACAAATTTTTATCATTTTATGTAATTATAAATAAAATACCGTTTTTTTCACGGAATTAACAGCTAGATATTTAGCAATAATTTTTTGCTATGAATCGATAACATTTGATAATTGTTTAAACAAACTTAATCAACAAATGCATTATTTGGCTATTTTTCAGTATTGAGGCTTCTTTTTTTTGTGTTTATTGTTATCGAACTATCAAAAAAAGTTAAAAAATGTGTTATTAACAGTTGATTACACACAAAAAAACAAGTTTAAATGCTGAAAAATAGCCAAATAATGCATTTGTTAATTAGGTTTGGTTAAACAATTATCAAATGTTATGGATTCATAGGAAAAAATCATTGCTAAATGACAGGCTGTTAATTCCGTGAAAAAAACGTTATTTTGTTTATAAATACATCAAATGATAAAAATTTGTTTAAACAATTGTTGTTCAAAATAATAAGTTGTTTACTGTCATGAAAATTTTATCAAAAATTTAGAAGTTAATTATTTACAGTTGATTGCATCGAGAAAATCAAGTTTGTACCTCCAAAAATAGCCAAATAGTGCATTTTCTAATTAAACTAGTTTAAACAATTGTTAACTGTTATTTGGTGACCATAAAAAATACCTGATATGAATATTTGGTCATAAAAATTGCTTTTAAAATAACAAATTATTTATTAACTTTTATCTAACAAATTATTTATTAACTTTTATTAACTCAACTAAAGAACTCTTTTTGTTCATAAATTGTTCAAATTTAGTGCTCCAGAATATGTTCGACATTTATGTGATTTGAGAATTTAATGAGATTTTATGAGCATTTTGAATAAGGATTTAAAAAATTGTATTTTCCATCTTTATCAATAATAATTACATAATTTAAATTTAGCGGGAAAATGATAGCTTTAAATTGGAAAGGGCGCCAATTTCGAAATTCCTCTAGGTATAAAACCAACCATACACCTAGAAGATTAATAATATTATTGCAAAATAAATTTTGTTTCTAAATATATTTAAAAAAAATTTTAGTTGTGTTTTCAAGTCAAAAAGTTCAATTTTCAACCAAAGAAATGAATTTATAACTGAAATGATGAATCTTCAACCTAAAATTATCAACAAGGTTTATGAATTTTCATCTAAAAAAATGAATTTTCAATCAAAATTAGAATAGATGAAATGCCAGAAAAATAAATGTTCAACAAAAAAAAAAAAAGGAATTTAAAAAAAATATATTTTTTTCTCATAACAAAAAAAATGATTTTTAAACAAAATAATTCCATTTTAAACTAAAACAGCTAAATTTACAAGCCAACCATATGATATTTCAATTTGCAGTTAGAAAAGTAAATTATAAAAAAAAACGAGTTTTCAGCAAAATTAATTAATTTTCAACTAAAAATATAAATTTTCAAGCGAAAATGGAATAGTTATATCTTCAGTTGAAAAAATTAATTTTCAACTAAAAAGAAACGAATTTTCAACCAAAGAAATTATTTTTTAATCACTATGATGAATTTTCAACCAAAAATATGAAATTTTGTTCAAATAGTGGATTTTTCAATCTAAAAGATGAATTTTCTATAAAAAAAACGAGTTTTCAACTTAACAGTTTTTTTTAATGAGAGAAATTAATTCTCAACAAAAAATAGAATAGTTAAATTTTCTACTAAACAGATAATTTTTTAACGAAAAAGATTACATTTCAACGAAATAGTATAATTTTCAACCAAGATGATTAAATTTCTATCAGAAAATATGAATTTTTGACCAAAAATGGAATTTATATTTCCAGTTTGAAAAATGAATTCTAAATAAGAAAAATCTCATTTTCAACCAAAAAGATCAATTTTCAACCAATAAGATAAATTTTTAACAATTTACATAAATTTTCAACCAAATATTTGAATTTTTAAAGGAATTTACAACCAAAAGGATGAATAAGTCGCCAAGAAGATTTCAGTTGAAAAAATTAATTTTCATCTAGAAAACATTATTGTCAACAAAAGAATTAAATTTTTAACAAAAGAAAGAGGTTTTATCTAAAATGATGAAACATCAACCAAATAAATGAATTTTTAAGAACGTAGTTCCACTTCCAACCATAAAAAAGATTTTAATTTTATACCAAAAATAGGTGAATTCAATAAAAAAAGATGAATTTTCAACAAAGTAGTTTAAATCCCCAACCAAAAAGAGATTAATTTTCTACCAAATACTTGCGATTTTCAACCATAATAATAAAATTAATTTCAACTTCAATTTATTGAAAATTCCCTAAGTCTGTCAATCTCTGCCGCCAATTCCTACGAAACCATTTTCATTCACTTATTTGTTTATACCAAATTCAATAAATTTTTTAACATTTGCATTGCTATTACAAATCTTTTTTGGATATTTGGTTTCAGCTTTCTAGGTATTTTTGATTGAATCGAAGCATTTTTTTTAAACCGGTATACTTCAAAATTCAAATTTTTTTTTTCATTTTTGTTATTAAATAAACAAAAAAAGTAGCAAAAATTAAAAAATCGACCATGAGAGTTCGATGCGAAATTTTATTAGCTTTCATTTAAAAAAAAAGTTAAAATCGGATAATAATTGTCTTCTGAAAATCAATTTTTAACGGCTTTTTTTTTGCCCCACTCTGCATTAGGGCACACCTCTTCCCCCACCCTTCAGAGCGTCACGTAACATGTGGACGCTTCCTTATCGTGTTTATCAAAGTCATCAGCGATTTAGATTTTATTCTTAGTTCTCTTTATTTCATGAATATTTCGTAAATTTGTATTTCTATTGAATTGTTATTCTGCCGCATGAAAGTCTAAATAGTAGATTTGACGAATGAATACTAAGACAGAACGTCATGAAAATGCTTGAAGTTTGAAGCAATTTTCGAGGAAGAAAAGACTCGCATCAGCTTGAGGAGGCCGAAAGATTTCGACCTTTGACACCGCGCGAAGAGTTACAAGTCTGCGCGTTGTTATGCAAATACGGGGGCAGGCATTGTGTCTCGAATCTGGAGAATAACACGAGTGCACTTTGTGTAAAGCATTCGCCTTTTTCTCCTTTTTCCCCCTTTTTTCCCAGATATGAATGTATTCGTTACATGATTCTTATCAGTTGCGCCTGAGTTGTCGGTTGCGAGCCGATGAATATTTCCTGTCCAATAGGGTGTCTTAAAGAAATCAATTTTTTTTCGGCTGGGCACTATTAATTAACAGTTTTTTTTCGATGGAATGACAAATTTTTGATCTACTGGTCTGAAACAGAATAGTTATAATAATTGGCTGTGAAAAAAATTCTCTTCAGCTCCGCTGGGATTCGAACCCAGGTCTGCTGATTACGGGTCGGGTGCTCTAAGCACCTAACCGGCTATCTGGAGACCTGTGTTCGAATCCCAGCAGAGAGAGAAATTTTTTTGATAGGTAAAGACTATAACCATTTTGGTTTATACCAGTAGATCCAAAATTCGTGATTCCTTCGATAAAAAACTGTTTTACTACGGAGGAAATAGAACTGATGGTACTAGATGCCTACAGCAAAAAACGACTACGTTACCAAATTTGGATTATTTTTGTCATTCTTAACCAAAGAGGCGAATCTCAAAAAATTAATTTTTTATAAAGTAGTTCGATTTTTAACCGAGTATTTGAATTTTCAACCAAATAGTTCAAGTTTTAAACAACAAGATGAATTTTCCTTAAAAAAAGTTAATGCTCTACCAAAAAAGACGAATTTTCAACAAAATATATCAATTTTCAGTCAAATTAAAAAAAATTTTATAATAATAATAAATATATTTTAGTAATAATAAAAAAAAATAAGAATACAAATTTTTTAAGTAAAAAATTTTAAAGCCAAGAAGAAGAATTATTTACCAAACAGTTGAATTTTTTATCAAATAGTGAAATTGCTATGAGAAATATTTAATTTTTAACAAAAATGTTGAATTTTCAACAAAAAAAGCTAATTTTTAACCAAATCGTTCCATTTTCTACCAAATTGTAAAATCTTCAAGCCAAAGAAACGATTTTTCCACAGAAAAGAGTTGAAATTTCGAACCAAAAATATAAATATCCAACTAAAATGATGAATCTTCAACCAAAAGAAAAAAGTTTAAGTTATTTCAACTGCGAACCAAGTAGTTGATTTTCAGACCAAAAAAGATAACTTCTAAATGAAACATTTAATAGATAATATTTCAACTAAAAAATATTTTAGTTTGAAAAACATAAGTTGAATCCAACAAAAAAGACGAATTAAAAAAAAAATCAAATCATCAACGAAAAAAGATGAATTTTCAACCACGAAGATTAATTTTCTACCAAAATGGAAAATTTTCCAACGAAATACATGAATTTTCAAGCAAATAGTTCAATTTTTACCAAAAAAATATTTTCTACTAAAAGAGACGAATTTTCAACCCAAAAATATGACTTTTCTATCATAAAAGATGAATTTTCAATCAAAAAGAAGGAATTTTTCAACAAAGCAGTTGCATTTTCGACCAAAAAAGAAGAATTTAACAAATTTTTTTATTTTTCGACAGAATAATTATATTTTTGACAAAATAGTTGAATAATTAACCAACACACTGAATTTTATATCAAGAAGATTGATTTTCTACCAAAAAACAAATTTTGGAACTAGTTGAATTCAACTAAAAAAGATGGATTTTTAACAAAATATTTGAATCCACAATCAAAATGATAAATTTTAAACAAATTCGTTGAATTTTGAACATGTAAAGGCTAATTTTTGAAAATAAAAATGGAATAATTAAATTTTAAAATAAAAAGAATAATTCTGAGCAAAAAAAACGAATTTTCCAGAAAAAACTATGAATTTGCAATAAAAAGCTTAATTTTTAACGAAATAGTTTAAATTTTTACCAAATTGAACAGTTGTTTTTATTAATTTTATTATTAATTTTCAACAAAATAATTGCATTTTTAACGAAAAAGGATGAGTTGTTAGTCAATAAGATTAATTTTCTGCAAAAAATATAAATTTTTAACAAAATACTTAAACTTTTAATCAAATAGTAAAAATTTTAAATAAAAAATACAAAGTTTTTAGGAGACAGTTGAATTCTTAACAAAAAAAATAATTTTTAACCTACAAAAATGTATTTTCAACCAAGAAGATTTATTTTATACCAAAAAAGATAAATTCTGAATGAAAAATGTAATAGTTGATATTTAAAAAAAAAAATATTTTGATAAAAAAGAATGATGAATTTTCAACAAAGAAGACTAACTTTGCTAAAAAATAAATTTTCAACAAAAGAGTTAAATTTTCAAGGTAAAAAGTCGAATGTTTATAGAAAACAGTCAAATTAAACCAAAAAAGGCGAATTTGTAACAAAATAGTTGAATCCTCAACCAAAAAGAATAATTATCCACCAAGATCATGTCTCTATCGAAAAAGATGAATTTTCAACAAATTTTGCACAAAATAATAGTTGAATTTGAAACATGAAAATATAAGTTTTCAACAAAAAATGGAATATTTAAAGTTTGAATTTAAAAAATTAATTTTCAAGGGGAAATAAAAAATTTATAAACAGTCGAATTCAACCAAAAAAGACGAATTTTCAAGAAAATGTTGAATATGATATATTTGTGAATTTCAAAACTACGCAAGAGAAGCTGACCGAATTTCAAATATTAAATTTTTTCTTTTAAAACAGAATGACTAAAATTTTGACTTTGTTTGATAAATAAACTACCAATTTTTGTTATTAATTTTTATATAATAAGCCATTTTTCATTTATAAATTTTAATGTTCTAAGATCTTAATTTAGAAAAACAATTTTGAACAAACTCTAGAACTCTAATTCATAACGCTTCAAGTTTGTATTAATTATTTAATTAAAAATATCTGATTAAAACTATCTAATTAAAAATTGGCGAGATGAATGTTTTTATTTTGTGAATCTGGCATGATGAATAAAATAAAAATTAATAAATAAATAATGTATAATAATAAATAATAAAATAAGATAAACAATTAATTCGCTTGAGATCTTTTGAAAATAAAAATTTAAATTAATTTTTATTCTTTAATTCCCCGTCAATCATGGAGAAATTTAAAAGATCGAAATTGGATTTGAAATTATTACGTGATACGCGTTTTAGTTATCACGCAAGTCTGCGCTTCGAAGCTGTCACCTCGTTCATTGGTTTCGATATTTTCACGCGATGCAGCGGGACACGTAATTTAAAAGAAGTAATTTCACCCCCTCCCCCCTCCACTTTCCCCACCTCTTGGGATCGAATGTCGATGGATAATTTTCGAATTCCCTACCACGTCTCATTACTCGGCACGCTTCGTCGGATGCAATTTATTTATTGGAACATTTTTTTTTCGATTATAAATTCACGCTGAACATATTGCGTTTGTCAGGTCGTCGTCGATTGGTACCGCTGATGATACCAGACGCTGAGAAAAAAAATTGAGCCAATAAAACACAAATACCACCCCTAATCGTAAAAAAACTACCCCTTAGGAAAGGTGCAATTAAATTATTATAAAAATAATTATTTTGATTGAAAAATTTAAATTATATATTTTATCTATCTCCGAATGAACATAAGTTTGAAAATCAATTTCATATTTCAGACTTTAAATTCTTTCCCCTGTTTCTCTTATTTCTTCTTTTTTTTAATTCTTCTTTTTTTCATTGTTCCGCTCAAATCATACGAACTGAATTAAAAGAACCCAATCAGAAAATACAACTATTTTTGGTTGGAAAACCTACTATTATATTTTTAGATCGGAAATTATCTTGTTTGGTTAAAAATTTCACTATTTGTTTGAAAATTGAATTATTTTTCTGAAAATGCAACTACTTTGTTAAAAAGTCTTTCTTTTAGTCAAAAATTCATACTTCTTGGTTGAAAGCTGAACTCCTTTGATAAAAATTTATTTTTTGTTGTTGAATATTTTACTATTTGAAAAAAATTGTTTTTATTGACGAAATATTAATTTTTACGGAAAATTTAACCATTTCATTTTTGGTTTAAAATATGTATTGTTTAGTTAACGATTCAACTGTTTGGTTGAAAATTTCTCTTTTTTTAGTTGAAAAATAACTTTTTTTTTTAAATTAAGATCGAATAGAAATCTATTTTATCATGAATAAGTTTATGCAAAGTGAGCATGAAAAAGATTCAGATTTAAAAACAGACTTCTAAACTACCTCACTTTTCGGCTCATTAGAGGCAAAAATAACCAAAAGAAAAAAGAGGGAGAAAAAGCTGAGAATTTAATTATTCCATTGTTAGTTGAAAATTTTAATGTTCGGTTTGAAAATTGATCTTTTTTAGGTGAAAATTCAACTACTTGGTTGAAAATTCATGTAATTTGTTAGAAACTCGTCTATTTTGGTATAAAATATATCCTCTTGGTTGGAAACACACCTCTTTGATTAAAAATTAAACTATTTTGTTAAAATTGTTGTTTTTTTTTGTGGTTAAAAATTAATTTTTCAACTGAAAATTTAATTATTCTAGTCTAGTCAAAGATTCATATTTTTAATCGAAAATTCATCTGTTTGGTTAAATTTAAACTCCTTTGATGAAAATTCATGTTTTTTTGTTTGAAAATTTACTACTTTGTATTAAAATTCTTTTTTTTATTTGCTGATTATCAATTTTTTCCACTGATAATGTAACTATTCCATTTTTGTTGAAAATTCCACTATTTGGTCGATAATTAGTCTTTTTGGTGGAAATGTAATCTTTTTGGTTGAAAATTCATCTGTTTCGTTGAAAAATTAACTAATTTATTTCAAAAATAATTTTTTTGGTTTAAAATAATTTTTGAACTGGAAACTTAATTTTTCTATTTTAAGATAAAAATTAATTCTTTTTGGTTAAAGATTTGAATATTTGGTTGAAAATTCACATCTTTGGTTGAAAATTCGTATTTTGGTAAAAAAAGTAACCTTGTTGGTTAAAAATTCATCTGTTTCGTTCAAAATTAAATTATTTTATTTAGAAACTTAGTTTTTTTGGTTCAAAACTAATTTTTCAATTGAAAACTTAACTATTATATTTTAAGTTTCAAATTGATATTCTTCAGTTGAAAATTCAACTTTTCGGTTGAAAATTCATTTATTTTCTTGAAATTTTTTTTTTGAGTAGAAAAGTAATCTCATTAGTTCAAATTTCACCTTTTCAGTTTAATTTTTTTTTTATTTTTTCATTTTTTTGATCGAAGATTCATAATTTTGTTTAAAATTCGTTTTTTTTGTGAAACATTAGTTCTTCGACTGAAAAGTTAACTACGCCATCTATGTTTAAAAATGTCCTTTATTAGTTGAAAATGCATCTGTATGGTTAAACATTAAAGTATTTTGTCGAAAATTAGATTTTTTTCTAATAATTTTTTTTTAACTGAAAATTTAAATATTTCATTTTTGCTTGAAAGTATCTTTTTTTTTTGAAAATTTAATTTTTTGATTTGAAAATTTATCTTTTTCAAATGAAAAATAATTTGGTTGGTTAAAAATTCATGTAATTTGTTGAAAACTCGTCTATTATGGTAGAAAATTAATCTTCGTGTTTGAAAATTTATCTTTTTTATTGTCAAATTTTTATTGTCAAATATTGAATTAAAAAGTTAAAAATGTTTTTTTTTGAAATTTTTTTTTTTAGATTTGTCGTTTTTGTAGAAAACGAATCTTTTTGTTTGAAAGTCCAATTACTTGGTCACAATTCAAACTCTTACGTTAAAAATATCTCTTTTTTGGTTAAAGATTCACCATTTTGTTGAAAATTCGTTTTTTTTTGGAAACTAATTTTTTTAACTGAAAATGTAATTATTCTAGTTAGCGATTGATTATATTCCATTTTTTGTTGAAATTTATTGTTTTGGTTGAAAATACAACTGTTTGGTGAAAAATGTATTTATTAATAAATAATTAACTAATAATAATAATAATTGATAAATAATTAATTAATTAATTCGTGCTTTTATAAATATTATGTGGGTTTAATTAAATTAATTATTACCGGCAGGAGACGCGACACCTCCCCCCATAGTTTCAGCAAATTAATCAGGGAGCAGAACTTGATAAAACATTCTACACTTCAAAATATGAAAACTTTTCTATAACCCGTTTAACACACCATGAATTTCTTTATTTTTTTGTAGACAGAATACTTTTTTTTAGTGAAAGTATTTGGTTCTGGAGAAATTTGTTTCTCAAGGAATCTGTATCATCATTAGAGAATAACAGAAAATATTTAACGTCTTTTCAGACTAGATGGAGCTATGAAAGAAAAGTTATTTAAAATAATTTTTCTTTCATAGCTCCATCTAGTCTGAAAAGACGTTAAATCTTTTCTGTTTCGATTCCCAGCGGAGCGAAAGGAGATCTTTTTTCAGAAAAAAATTATTTAAAATAATTTTTCTTTCATAGCTCCATCTAGTCTGAAAAGACGTTAAATATTTTCTATTCGATTTCCAGCGGAGCGAGAGGAGATCTTTTTTCAGAAAAAAATTTTTTTGAATAATTTGTTTCTTGTCCAAAGCTGGTTGTTTTTATTTAAACTTCCAAAACATTTGATATGACAATTTGATTTTGGTGTCTAAAAAGAAATTTAAATGCAATGTGGACGGAGAGACCATCTTACTTTATTATTATCAATAGAACCCTTTTTTATTCCAATTCTAATTTTAAATCCCATTTTAAATTCTTTTCTTTGATTGCAAATATATGTCCCCTTTTTGTGTTGTGCGACAAAGCTGAAAGACAATATCATAGGAAAAGTAAAATAAACAAAGGAGAGAAAGGATTAAAAACCACATCGCGAAGTAAGTGGCCTATTCTAAACATGCCAACCCCTCTGTTCATAGAACAAAAGTAGCGATGATTTACATGTGGGGTGATCCCGAGCGTTGGAGCGAAACCCTAGCTTAAAGCCCCACTTGGCAAGTACCAAAAACACAGAACGAGTTGAGGACGATGGGTGGCGACTAATTTGAGGTTTGCTTGATTTTGCACGCGACAAAAAGTAACAGATTAAAAAAAAAAGCTGATTTCGAGGGTCGAGACAAAAGTAATCACGCTTTAGAGTTTAGAATCAGGGGGTTGGTCTACCCATGAAAACCATTTAAAGTTTTAGTTTTTTTTCTTTGTTTTTTTTTCAAGGGGTTATATGAGGAGGCATATTATGAGAAGTAGAAAAAAATTACTGGTGACGATTGAGCAATGTGGGGTGGATATGAGAATAATACTGATGGTATGAAACAATAGTTTTAAGTGCACTTGTGTGCCACTTGCAGTTTCTAGAGCACTTGTTATATTAAAAATACAAATTACAATTGAACAACGATTGTTGAATAATAATAATAATTAATATTACACAATAATAACTCATTTTATAGGTTATTAAATACCCTAATACAAATCACGCTTTAGAGTTTAGAATCAGGGGGTTGACCTACCCATGAAAACCAATTAAAGTTTTAGTTTTTTTATTTCATTTTTTTCAAAGGGTTATATGAAAAGTAAAAAAAAATTCTTGTGATGATTGAGCAATGTTAGGTGAATTTTATAAAAACAATAGCGGTGGTTTGAAACAATAGTTTTAAGTGAACTTGTATGCCACTTGCAGCTTCTAGAGCACTTGTTATATTAAAAATACAAATTATGATTAAACCACGATTGTTGAATAATAATGATTATCATTATACAAGAATAACTCGTTTAGCAGATTACCAAAGACCTACCCATGAAAACCATTAAAAATTTTGTTTCTTTCAAGGGATTGTATAAGAAGGCAGATTATAAGAAGAAGAAAACAATGCTGGTGATGATTGAGCAATATCAGGTGGATTCTATAAAAAGAATACACTTGGTTTGAAGAAATAGTTTTAGGTGAACTTGTGTGCCGCTTGAAGATTTTAGAGCACTTGTTATATTAAAAATATAAATTCCGATGAAACAAACATTGTTAAATAATAATAATAATAAATATTACACAATAATAACTCATTTTGTAGGTTACTAAATACCCTAATACAAATCACGCTTTAAAGTTTAGAATCAGGGGGTTGACCTACCCATGAAAACCATTTAAAGTTTTAGTTTTCTTATTTGTTTCTTTTCAAAGGGTTATATGCAAAGTAAAAAAAAAATTCTGGTGATGATTGAGCATTGTTAGGTGGATTCTATAAAAACAAGAGCGTTGGTTTGAAACAATAGTTTTAGGTGAACTTGTATGCCATTTTTTAGTTTCTAGAGCACTTGTTATATCAAAAATACAAATTATAATTAAACCACGATTGTTAAATAACAATGATTATCATTATACAAGCATAACTCGTTTTGCATATTACTAAAGACCTACCCATGAAAACCATTACATTTTTTTTCAAGGGATTGTATAAGAAGGCAGATTATAAGAAGTAGAAAACAATGCTGGTGATGATTGAGCAATATCAGGTGGACTCTATAATACAATACCGTTGGTTTCAAGCAATAGTTTTAAGTGAACTTGTGTGCCACTTGAAGATTTTAGAGCACTTGTTCTATTAAAAATACAATTTTTGATGAAACGAATATTGTTAAATAATAATGATAATTAATATTACACAATAATAATTCATTTTATAGGTTACTAAATACCCTAATACAAATCACGCTTTAGAGTTTAGAATCAGCGGGTTGACCTACGCATGAAAACCATTTAAAGTTTTAGTTTTTTATTTGTTTTTTTTTCAAAGTGTTATATGAAATGTAAAAAAACAAATTCTGGTGATGATTGAGCAATGTAAGCTGGAATCTATAAAAACAAGAGTGTTGGTTTTAAACAATAGTTTCAAGTGAACTTGTATGCCAATTGAAGTTTCGAGAGCACTTGTTATATTGAAAATACAAATTACAATTAAACAACGATTGTTGAATAATAATGATTATCATTATACAAGCATAACTCGTTTAGCAGATTACCAAAAAGACCTACCCATGAAAACCATTAAAATTTTTTTTTCTTCAAGGGATTGTATAAGAAGGCAGATTATAAGAAGTAGAAAACAATGCTGATGATGATTGAGCAATATCAGGTGGATTCTATAAAAACAATACCGTTGGTTTGAAGCAATAGTTTTAAGTGAACTTGTGTGCCACTTGAAGATTTTAGAGCACTTATTCTATTAAAAATACAAATTCCGATGGGACGAATATTATTAAATAATAATAATAATTAATATTACACAATAATAATTCATTTTGTAGGATAGTACATACCCTTATACAAATCACTCTTTAGAGTTTAGAATCAGGGGGTTGACCTATCCATGAAAACCATTTAAAGTTTAAGTTTTTCTATTTGTTTTTTTTTTCAAAGGGTTATATGATGAGTAGAAAAAAATTTCTGATACTGATTGAGCAATGTTAAGTATATATACCATTAAGTGGATTCTGTAAAAACAATACCGATGGTTTAAAGCAATAGTCTAGAGCACTTGTTATAATGAAAATAAATATTCCGATGAAACCACTATTGTGAAAAAATAATAATAATAATTATTATTATAATTAAACAATAATAACTCATTTTGTAGATTATTAAAGACCCTAATCCAAAGGACGTTTTAGAGCTTAGAGTCAGGGGTTTGACCAGTAGGGTCCACAAATGGATTGGAATTTTTTTTTTCGAATTTTTATGAATAACGCCCGGAAATTTGTTCGAATCCACAAAAAATGAATCTATTTTTTTTTTTTGTTAAAAATGATATTTGAAGTTAGCGCAAACCCCATTTTCCCATTAGAAAAAAATACGTTTTTTAAATTTTATTCAGAATCCTAAATATTAGCTAAATCGAGTTGAAACTCAACGTTTTTGTTGACAATTAGCCACAAAATACGAATGAAATATTACTTTTCAAATATCACCCCCATAGGTCTGTTTTATTGGGTCCGAAAAAAACCCTATAATTGAAAAAATAGGTTTTGCGAGTTTACGGCGCTAATCATGATTTTCTTTGCATTTTTTTCAATGCAACCCAGGCGGAAATATTATATATAGTTTATATATAGTGTGAAGTATTATATATAATATTCATTTGTTTTATATAAAAAATGTATAAAACAAATGAATATTATATATAATACTTCACACTATATATAAACTATATATAATATTTCCACCTGGGAAATTGTTTTTGACGCACAAAACACTACTATATTTTGATAAATAGATGTTTACATAAATTGTTTAAACAATTCATTATTGTTTTTTGCATTTTTCTCTTAGAATGGAGATAGAAAGTAGCAGTTTTTTCACAAATTTTCCACTTCTTGTCCAATTTCCATTATTTTTAACAAACATAATTGTTTAAACAATTTATTATTATTGTTAATAATATTATCTTTGAATAATGCTACAAATTGCGGTTTTTTCTGAATTTTGTAACTTTCGTCCATTTTTCAATTATAGTGAAACAATAATTAATTCAAGTTAGTAAAAAAAATTGTTCAAACAATTCATTATTATTGTTAATAATATTCTCTCTGCTTAATGGTAGAAATTTGTAGATTTTTCTTAAATTTTCCACTATTTGTCCATTTTTCACTTTCTTTTTCGTGAATATATTTTGCTGGAGGGGGGCTGATATCAAAATATGTTCAATTCCAAATTTTTCTTTTTCGCTTTGCAATAAACTCCTTGTTGTGAATTGAAACAAAAGTTTTACAAAACATTTACACACCTAGTTCTCCCACCTACTCCCAAATATCCCATTCTTTGTTTTTGTCCCTTACTTAAGATAGCTTTTTTGTCCAATTCAATTTGTTTAAACATTGGGAAAAGAGCAAAAATTATTCACATAAAAAAGTGAAATACTATTTGAAAAATGATTCTTGTTGAGGTTCACTTATTATTTGTTCATAACTAAAAATTCAAAGCAAAACTAAAGATTTTAGAAAAAACAGCAAATTTCTAGCACTTATCTAACAGAAGATATAGTTATGATCAATAATAAATTGTTTAAACAACTCTGTTTATTAACTTGCAATATTTATTACTTTATTAAGTAAAAAGTGGGTAAAAAGTTAAATTTTTTAGACGAAACCGCAACTATCTAGCATTAATAAAGAAGAAGATAGTTATAAACAATCATAATTTGTTTAAATAATTATTTTTGCTGAGTTTAATCAATTATTAACTCACCGTATGTATGAGAAACAATTTGCATTAAATAAAGCTAAAAAATCATAATGAGCGCCAGAAACCCGCAAAATCAATTTTTTCACTTATGGGGTTTTTTTGGGACCCTATAAAACAGACTTATGGGGGTGATATGGGGGTGATTTTGAAGAGAAATGTTGAGTTTCAACTCGATTCAGCTAATATTGAGGATTGTGAATAAAATATACAAAAACGTATTTTTTTCTAATTGGAAATACGTGTTAAATTTCATGGGACTTGCGCCACCTCTAAATATCATTTTTTTTCGAAAAAAAAAATTGATTTATTTTTGTGTGGATTCGAACAAATTTCCGGGCGTTATTCATAAAAGTTCGAAAAAAAATTTTTTTGACCACCCTATTGACCAACCTATGAGAACATAAATTGATGTTCAGTGTTTTTTTGTCTACTGGTCAAAAAGCAATATTTTTGAATAATGATTTTTTTTAAATAAAAAATTTATAGATATAAATAAAAATAAAATTAATAAATAATAATAAAAAATTAGTAAAATTAATAAAAATCAATATTATACAAATTTCAAGAAAAAAAAAATTCCGAGAAAACTACGATTGGTAATTAATTATTATTATTAAACAAGAATAACTCATTCTGTAGGTTACTAACGACCCTAATACGAATCACGCTTTGGAGATTAGAATCAAGGGTTGGCCTACCCATGAAAACCGTTTAGGGTTTTAGTTTTTTTTCATTTGTTTTTTTGCAAGGGATTATATGAGAAGGCAGGTTATAGAAAGAAGAAAAAAATTGCTGGTGACGATTGAGCAATGTAGGGTGGATTCTATTAGAATAATACCGGTGATTTGAAACAATAGTTTTAACTGAACTTGTGTGCCACTTGAAATTTTTATAACAATTGTTATATGGAAAATACACAAGAATAACACATGTTGCAGGTTACTAAAGAACCGCCTTTTCCTTATAAATATTTTTTTTATTAATAGTAACATATCCTAAACATTGAAAATTTTGGGGGATGATCGTGGTTTCATGGGGGTTGATTAAAAAATAAAAATTTCTCGTTGTTACTGACCTGTTGATGGCCAGGACGAGACTGAGGCTGGGAGAGAGCCTGGCCTGCATGGTCTACTTGCACCGCTGAAACTACAAGCAATTTTTTTTTTATTTTGTCAAAATTTCGGAAAAAATTTTTAGTAACAGCGAATAAAAAACAGACAACTACAGCAGTAACAATTGCAAAGGCACATTAGCAAAGGAACTCTACGAATTTGGAGGCAGGACGAAAGGATCACAAACAAACAAGCTAATTATTAATTTAATTAATTAATTAATTTAAGAGACCAATAAACAGGCCAAACTCTCCTCGGCTCTCAACCGTAGCGTCCAACTTGAAATTTGTAGAATTCGTTTACACGTTCACGAATTACAAAAGCACACTAATTAATAATTATTAAAAAAAAAAAAAATTATTTTTCCAGGTAGATGAGGATTGAAGACAACACATTAATTTTTTTTTTCTGTTGGTATGATAAATTCAGTTTATTTTGTTTAAGTCATTCTTTTAAACAATTTTGAATAGCTTTTAGTGTTTCTTTCGAGAATCATGACAATTGAAAATAATTTCTGACATGATGCTTAGTTTTGAACACTGATTGATGAAAATTCTTTTTGTTGATATAAGAAACGTTTCTGTGTTCTTTGTGTTATTTTTCGGAATAGTTTAGATATTTTTGTATCAGCTTCTTTTCTGTAAAATGGTATACGTAATCATTTAAAAGAAAATCATTTCATAGAAAAAGATTTTCTCTTTATATCTTTAAATTTTCTTTAAATTTAATTGAAATCCACGAAAATCCTTTGGAACCTATTCAAATCCCTTGATACCTTTGGAAATATTTTTTAATCCAATCCATAAAGATTTCGGTAAATTTTTAAGTATTTCGGGAATTTTCCTGAAAACAATTCCAGGAAGAATTATTTCCGATTTCGATTGTAGTTATTTCGAGAATTTTCCCCAAAATCACATTTCAGTGAATTTGTTACGTATTTTGGAAATTTTCCGAAAAAATTTCCTAAGGATATCGGTAAATTTTTGAGTGATTTTGTTAATTTTCCACAAGCAGTTCAATTTCAACCAAATAGCTAAATTTATTATCAAAATAGTTCAATTTTCAACCAAAAAGGACTATTATTTAACAAAATTGTTTGATTTTCAAACAAACAATAATATTTTTAACCGAAATACAAGAATTTTCTACAAATAGTTGAATTATCAACTAAAATATATAAATCTTTAACCAAAAATAAAATAGTTCATTTTTTAGCTGAAAAAATTTATTTTCAATGAAAGCGCTGAATATTCAATTAAAATGATGAATATTCAACGGAAAAAAGCGATTTTTAACAAATGAGTTTAAGTTATAACTAAGTTGTTAAATATTCAAACAAAAATATGATATTTGAACATGTAAGATTAATTTTCTACCAAAAATACGGTTTTTCAACAAAATAGTTAAATACTCAACTAAGAAAATATATTTTCAAGTAAATAGTTGAATTTTCGATTAAAAAAGATAGATTTTTAACTAAAAATGTAATAGGTGCATTTTCAGTTGAAAAAATTAATTTTCAAAAAAAAAATATATAATTTTCAAATAAACAGTTCAATTTTTAACCAGATAATAACAATTTTAGTTAAAAAATAAGAATTTTCCATAAATAGGTTAATTATCAACTAAAAGATATAAATCTTCAAGCAAAAATGGAATAGTTCATTTTTTAATTAAAGAAATTAGTTCGCAAAAAAGATGATATTTTAACTTGGAAGATTAATTTTTCACCAACAAAAACGATTATTCAATCCAGTAGATAAATTTTCAACTAAAAAAGATACATTTTCTATAAAGATAATTAGTTTCTTCAAAAAAGAAAATTTTTTAACAAAATGGATAAATTTTGAACTAACGAGATGAATTTTTAACTAAAATGATGAATCTTCAACCAAGGAATGGAATTTGCAACAAATATGATTCACTTTTAACTTATTAGTTGAATTTTCAACCAAAAAAGAGGAATTTTCAACAGAGAAAATTAATTTTAAAAAAAATATCAACAAAATACACAAAATAGATGAATTTTCACCAAAAAAATTGAATTTGTTTTTTCGTTGGTTAAAGATTAGATTTTCAACTGAAAATGTAACTATGCCATTTATGGTTGAAAATGATCTTTTTTAATTAAAAATTCATCTGTCTGGTTGAAAATTTCAGTATTTTGTTAAAAATTAGTTTTTTTATTGACTATTAATTGTGAAAACAGAAAATTCAATTTTTTTAATTTTTTTATTGAATGATCTTTTTTTAAGTTAAAAATTCAGCTGTCTGGTTGAAAATTTCAGTATTTTGTTGGTAATTAATTTCTCTAAATGAAAATTTAATTTTTCCATTTTTGGTTGAAAGTGTATCTTTTTTGGTTGAAAATTCAAACTTTTTATTTAAAAATTTATATTTTTTAGATGAAAGTTTAAATATTTAGTTGAAAATTCATATAATTTGTTGAAAACACGACTATTTTGGTAGAAAATTAAACTTCTTAGTTGAAAATTCATCTTCCTTTATATTTCCATCTTTAACGACTTGGTTGAAAGTTGAACTCTTGATGAAAATTTGTTTGTTTTGTTGATGATTTATAATTTTAGTTGAAAATTCGTCTCTTTGATTGAAAATTTAATTATTTTGTTGAAAATTATTTTTTTTCTGGTAATTAAGTTTTTAACTAAACATGTTTTATTTTTTTATTTATTTATTTATTTTCTATTCTAGTCAAAGATTCATATTTTTCGTTGAAAATCAATCTCTCTTTTGAAAATTAAACTCTTTTGTTGAACATTCTTTTTTTTGGTTGAAGATTCATCACTTTGTTGAAAATTTGTTTTTGGTTGATCATTGGTGATCTTTTAATTGATCTTTCTGGATGAAAATGTAAATATTTGATTGAAATTTCGTTTTTTTTGGTAGGAAATTAATTTTTCAACTGAAAATTTAATTCTTCCCTTTTTGGTTTGAAATTCATCTTCATTATTGGAAAATATAACGGCATGGTTGATAGTTGAACTTTTTTCACCAAAATTTGTTTGATTGGTTGTTGATTTATCATTTTAGTTGAAAATTTATCTCTTTGATTGAAATTTGAACTCCTTTGATAACATATTATTGGTTTTTAATTACAAATTCAACAATTTTTTTTAATTCGTTGAATATTTTTTTTCTTGGCTGAACATTTTAATATGCCATTTTTTGTTAAAAATGATGTTTTATAGTTAAAAATTCATCAGTCTGGTTTGCAAATTAATTTCAGATTTTGAAAATGAATTTTTTTCACTGAAAATTTATTTATTGCATTTTTGGTTGAAAATTTAACATTTTTACTTGAAAATTGATCTTTTATAGGTAAAATTCACCGATTGAGTTGAAAATTCAAGTAATTTGTTGATAACTCGTCTATTTTGGTAGAAACTTAATCTTCTCAGTTGAAAATTCATATTTTATATTGAAAATTAAAATATTCCATTTTCATGGAATTTTTTATCTTTTTTGGTAGAAATTTAATCTTCTTGGTTGAAAATTCATCTGTTTTGTTGAAAACTCAATTATTTGGTTGAAAATTAATTTTTGTCGGATGAAGATTCGTAATTTGAACTGAAAATTCATTTCTTTGATTGAAGATTCATTTTTTAGTAACAAGTTTACTTCTTTAACTGAAAATTAAAACATTCCATTCTTATGGAATTTTTAATCTTTTTTGGTAGAAATTTAATCTTCTTGGTTGAAAATTTATCTGTTTTGTTGAAAACTGAACTATTTGGTAGAGAATTAATTTTTGTCGGATGAAGATTCGTCAATTTAGTAAAAGATTCATTTATTTTGTTGAAGATTTATTTTTTTAGTTACAAGTTCACTTGTTTAATTGAAAACCTGAAGATTTCATTCTTATGGGAATTTTTATCTTTTTTGATAAAAATTTAATCTTTTTGGTTGAAAGTTCATCTGTTTCGTTGAAAACTCAACTTTTTGATTGAAAATTAATTTTTTTCGGACGAAGATTCGTCATTTTAGTTAAAAATCAATTTCTTTGATTGAAAATTTGACAATTTTGTTTGAAAAATCGCTTTTTTGAAGTTAGAAGTTGATTTTCTTAACTGAAAATTTAAATATTTCATTTTAGCTTAAAAATGTATAAATTTTAGGTAAAAACTTATTCATTTTATTGAAAACTCATGTAATTTGTTGACAACTCGTCTATTTTGGAAGAAACTTAATTTTCTTGGTTGAAAATTCATCTTTTATATTCGCATCTTTAACTACTTGGTTGAAAAACGAACTCCTTTAATAAAAATGTGTTTATTTTGTTGATGATTTATAATTTCAGTTGAAAATTCCTCTCTTTGGTTGAAAATTGAACTATTTCGTAAAATTCCCATATCTTCTCTCTAAAATTGGGTTGATTGGACTCACTACTCTACAGCAATCCTTGCTTCAAATTTTCCAACCCAAAACAGAAATTTCTCCGCGAAAATTATTGAGGAAAAAAAAACGGAAAATTTGGTAGCGCATAGGCCTCTACTGAATTTTCTCTAATTTTTTTTCGCAAGGGCTGTAATGCTCCTATTGATATGGTGGTATCCGACAGAGGGAGGGGAAGGGGCGGTGGATGTGGAGGTGGATAAAAAAAGTGCGCCAGATGATAATCAACCGATAGAATTTGGTTAAACAGTTGGACGTGGCGGCGGTGGGCGGCGGGTGGCAGTCGGCTCGCTTAATAAAAATCCGGGCCCAAGTCGTTCGTTACGAAGTTGCCGTTCCCCTGTGGTCCCCCTGTGGTCCCCTTGTGGTCCCGGGGTCCCCCGCTCACACGTACGTTTTGCAGCTAAGCGCAGAGTCAGAGGACTTGGTCTACCACTACGCGTCGTGAGGCCTCTGTTTACACGCGGATCGAGTGCATACACTCTCTGCTCTACGCGTCCGCTGGCCACGAGTACGGTAGCGATACGTTTCTCCGACAAATAAATAAAATAAAACTGTAAGCGAGGGAATAAAATGTGATTTACAACGGTGGAAAGACAATGGCCGAGGCTCCGCACGATAATGTATGCGGATGGCGCGGACTGGTACTGGGATACTGACTCCTGATTGGTCGTACCCCAACGCCAGCGCTACAACGGAAAGCGATAAATAACTGCGAGCAGATAAAACCTTTCTTTCTGCCTTTCTGCCTTTTGCCTCCTTTCTGCCTTGGCTTTAGCACGCTCAAGCCTTTTCCTCTCTATCCTCCTCCTCCTCCTCCTTTCTATCCTTCTCCTTTCTGTCCTTCTCCTTCGCTGTCCCTGCATCGCTTGAGCTCGAGCACATGCACGAATGCAGCTTCGAGTCCGAACGATTTTGAATCGGCAGGCCGGTTATTCGCACGAAGGACGACCTCTCTAAGTGTCCGAATCCCCCCAAGTCCCGTCAAACAAGAGACAATCACAATTTAGTCCCGTTGATGTGATTACTTAGATTTTTTGAAAAAGAGGATGCAAATTGGTTGAAGCTTCGGCACTAAAGAACTCGGCCCATTTCATCATTAGACAACAGGGCAGAGGTTTCGTGAGAAGGGCTGACAGAAAAAAAAATCTTCCTTCAAAACCAACATTTCGCTCTAGAGGTCTAGTAGGATTAGACCGGGGCAAAACCGACAGCGCTGGGCAGAGGGGAATATTTGACTTTTCAGCCAGAGAAATGGATTTTTAACCGAGAAGATTAATTTCCTACAAAAAAAAGACGAATCTTCAACAAAATACGTGAAGTTTCAACTATGAAAGATATATTTTAAGTTGAAAAATTAATTTTTGAACCCGAAAAAACGAATTTATGACAAATGTTTAATTTTATAGCCACAGAGATGAATTTCCAATGAAGCAGAGAAAATTTTTACTAAAAGATATGGATTTGCCTCTAAAATGATTAATCTTCTACAAATGAAAAATAAATTTTCAACAAATTAGTTCAACTTTCAACCAAATAGTTGGATTTTCAACAATAAGGATGAATTTTCAACCAAGAAGATTATTTTTTTCCAATAAAAGAAAAATTTTCAGTAAATTACATTATTTTTCCCAAATAATTGAATTCTCACCTAAGAAAAGATCAAATTTCAGCAAAAAATGGAATGGTTAAGTTTTTAGTTTGAACAATTAATTTTCAATAAAATAGTTAAGTATTTAACTGAACAATTGAATTTTCAAGCAGGAAGATAAATTTTCTACAAAAAGGATCAAATCTTAACAAAATACATGAATTTTTAACCAAATAGTTGAATATTTATTAAAAAAAATTTTAATTTCCACAAGAAGAAATGAATTTTCCACTAAAATGATAAATCTTTAACAACAACGAAAAATGAATTTTTAACAAAGTAGTTCAACTTTTTTCCAAATGTTTGAATTTTCAAGCAAAAAAGATAAATTTTGAATGGGATGGTTGAATTTTCATCAAAATAATTAAATTTGCAACCAAACAGTTGCATTTTTAACAAAAAAAGATTGAATTACTACCCAAAGAGATGAATTTTCAAGAAAACATTTTAATTTTCAACCAAAAAGGATATAATTAAAAAATTTGAAAAATTAAATATTTGATGGGAAATTTCTTCCTCTCCTGGTTGGAAATTATTTTTTTGTTGAAAATTTATCTTTTTTTTTTGTCCAAAATTTGTCTTCGTTTGGTAGAAAATTAATTTCTTCGGTTGAAAATTCATCTATTTGGTTAAAAATTTATTTATTTGGTTGAAGATTAATTTTTTCAGTTACAAGTTCACTTCTTCAATTAAAAATTTGAATATTCCATTTTCATGGAAATTTTTTATCTTCTTTGACAGAATTTCAATCTTCTTGGTTGAAAATTCACCTGTTTCGTTGAAGAATCAATTATTTGGTTGAAAATTAATTTTTGTCAGTTGAAGATTCGTTATTTTAGTTGAAAATTCATTTCTTTGGTTGAAGATTCATTTTTTTAGTTAAAAATTCAGTTCCTCAACTAAAAATCAAAACATTCCATTTTTATGGAATTTGTTATCTTTTTTGGTAGAAATTTAATCTTCTTGGTTGAAAATTCATCTGTTTTGTTGAAAAATCAATTATTTGGTTGAAAATAATTTTCGTCGGATGAAGATTCGTCATTTTAGTTAAAGATTCATTTCTTTGGTTGAAGATTCATTTTTTTAGTTACAAGTCCATTTGTTTAATTGAAAACCTAAATATTTCATTTTTATGGGAATTTTTATCTTTTTTGATGAAAATGTAATCTTCTTGGTTGAAAATTCAACTGTTTCGTTGGAAACTCAACTATTTGGTTGAAAATTAATTTTTGTCGGATGGAGATTCGTCATTTTAGTTAAAAATTAATTTCTTTAATTGAAAATTTAACAATTTTGTTGAAAAATCGCTTACTTGAAGTTAGAAATTAATTTTGTTAAATGAAAATTTAACTATTTCATTTTTGCTTGAAAATTGATCAATTTTAGGTAAAAACTTATTTATTTGGTTGAAAACTAATCTTTTTTTGGTTGATAATTCAATTATTTTGGTAGAAAATTCGTATTTTTAGGTTCAGAATTCAACATTTTGGATGAGATTTTTTTCTTCATTGACTGAAAAATGTTTCTTGGTTCAAAATTCAACTCTTTTGTTGAAAATTTCACTTTTTGGTTTTAAAATTGATCTGTTTTAGTTGAGGATTTAACTGATTTGTTGAAAATTCGTCTTTATCAGTTTAGTTCAACTCTTACTGATCTAAAATTAAAATATTTTTTGGTTTAAACATCAACTATTACATTTTTTTTAAATTTATCTTCTTCGATTGAAAATTCAACTAATTGGTTTAAAGTGGTACTAATTTTTTTTAAATAATGTTTTTGGTTGAAGTTTCATCATTTTAGTTAAAAATCAATCTATTTGGTTATATATTTAACTATTTTGTTGAAAATATGTTCTTTTTTGGTTGAATTCAACTGATCATAATCTCAAATTATATTAGTTTTTGGTTGAAAATTCAACTACATTGTTAAAAATTCATATTTTATTTAAAATTTATCTTTTTTGGTTAAAAATACAACTGGTCGATTAAAATTAATCAGGTTGGATTGAGGATTTCACTATTTTTTTGCAAATTGATTTTTTTTTGTTGCAAATTAATTTTTCAACTGAAAATTCAACTATTCGATTTTAGGTGGAAAAATAATCTTTTTTAGAAGAAAATTTAATTATTTGGTACGAAATTTAAGTATTTTCGTGAAAATTTCATTGTTTTGGTAGAAAATTAATCTTCTTGGTTGAAAATTTATCTTTTTAATTGAAAATTGCATGCAAAAGGTACTTAGCCTGAAATTAAAAAAATTTTAGGCCCTAATTTATTATGTGAAATCAGTTTATATAAGAATTTATTAAAATTGTTTAAACGTTCAACCGGTCAACTGTGAAGGACTTCCCCTGATTTAAAACCAAACTTCTGACAAAAGTATCCTTCAATTTCCGTACAAAAGTCTTCCTATTTAGCTTGCAAAAAATACCTATTTCCCGAAAGTCAGTATTTCTAAAAGATTACTTAAGTCGCTTATTTGGTGGCCCGGAGGATACAAAAGAAGCGGTTTCCGCAGTTTCTAAATAAAGTTTTTTCTTCCCTGACCGCCTTCGCATTATCACGTAACATTGAGGGTAACGTGGGGTAAGCCGAAGGTTGCGTTCGAGCGAAATGTAAATTTTTCTCGAAACTCTTCTGAGCTCTCTTTTTTTTCTCCTGCCTTGGGGTGTTGGAAACAATGGAGGGTGGTTTAAGGGGCGATCGATCGTTTATGGGGGCGAGCTTGGGTCCAAGGGTGCCTTAGCTGCTTAGCTTTGCCTGAGAGGGGTGAGGAGGGTCGGCTTTACAGAAACATGATATTTTCCCCACACAGCTTGTTAAAAAATATCCAATACCATTCGTATATCCACACATTCGAGATTCCATGCACCCTATAAAAAAGGAACTTTCAACATTTTCCGACGTTGCCAGATCTTCTGTAATCGAACTGTTTGATCCAAAATCTTTATTTGGACTTCAGATTCCATTTCATTCAATTCAATCCAATTTTATTCAATTGCAATGAAAAATGGCAGGAGGGAGGTTTTAATAAGGGATCAAATGTTGGACGCTCTTTAACCCTCTTTGGGCGCATTTGTTTACCTTTCGCTGAAGCAGGGCTAAAGTTTCTTTTTAGGGTTAAACAACGGATCCGATATTAGGATTTGAAGGCTTGGAAAAGTGGCTTTTAAGAGTGAGTAAATACTGTTTTAAACCATTATTTATGTGGACTAATTTTTGAATGAGTATCAGTTTCTTTACTTTTTTGTTCAGATATTTACGGCTTAAAAATGGGGTTTCCTGGGTAAAAAAGGGCCAATGGAATTAAGATTTGAAATTTTTTTTAGATGTTGCATATCTTGGTTCATTTTTAATTATGTTTGAGTGACATCTTCTGAGTATTTTAAGCCTAAAATAAAAGAAGAAATATCTGTGGACCTATGTCCGGAAAAAGTTCTTTATCAGGAGGACGCATTTTGGAAATTTTTGATACTTTGATCCTATATTTCAGCAGTGTTTTTTTGGGACATAACTTGAGATCCCAAGGGGATCCCAGTTGGACTTTTTCTTACTAGGAATAATATTTTATTTCTAAAGCCTTCATAAACACGAAAATGATTAAATCGAAATGGATTTTCTTTTTACGAAAAATTGTATCCTTTGATATTTGAAAACATGAAAAGGAATCTTGAAATAGGAATTAACCAAGAAGCTTGAGGGCGCTCCATAACAGAAGGAAATATTTGAAAGTAATTTTGTAGAGATTTGAAAATATTTCCAAGTCCAAGAGCCGTGGAATATGGTCGCTTAAGGATAATCGTTGTGAGGGCTTAATTTGAGGGCGGCTGGGTACATGGCGGTACGATTAAACCAACCAACCCTCTGGATATAAATGGACAAAACGAAATAGAACTGCAAAACCGACCTCGTAAATCACGCTCTACTCGGCGATGCGTGCCGCTCGGAAGTGTTGGCTATCATGCGAGTATACTATTTTCTTTTTATACAATCATCACCGTAGGCTACCGCAATTTTATCACCCAGGGACCATTTCTGAGAGTTGGAAAAGGTAGGGGTGGTTATTGCTGCCTAGGGACAATTTTTAAGAGTTGGAAATGCCGGAATGTTTCTATAGATGTCTAGGAACAATTTTTTACGGTTGGAAAAGGTTTTTTGACGTCGAGGGACAGTTCTGGAGAGCCCGGAATGGTTCGGGTCGTTTTTAGGTATCTAGGGACAACTTTGGACAATTGAAAATGGTGGGGGTGGTTCTTGGATGAGTGGGAACAATTTTTGAAAATTGAAAACGACTAGGGTGGTTCTTTGGTACCTAGGGACAACTGTTGAGAGTTGGAAACGGCGGGGGTGTTTATTTAGCGCCTAGGGACAATTGTTGAGAGTTGGAAACGGCGGGGGTGGTTTATTAGGTGCTTAGATACCATTCTTGCAAAAGGACTGGGATGGTTTTTAGCTTCAAAAAGACAATTTTCGAGAGTTGGAAATGGCGATGGTTGTTTTTGGGCGTCTAGGGACAGTTTCGAGATCCGAAAATAGTTCCGGTTGTTATTGGTGCCTAGGGACAAGTTTAGACAGTTGAAAAAGATTTTTGTACGTCTAGGGATAGTTCTGGAGACCCCGAAATGGCTCGTCGGTGGTTCTTGGATAAGTAGGAACAATTTTTGAAAATTGGAAACAGCGAGGGTGGTTCTTTGGTACCTAGGGACAACTCTTGAGAGTTGGAAACGGCGGAGGTGGTTATTGGGTGCCTAGGGAAAATGGTTGAGAGTTGAAAACGGCGGAGGTGGTTATTAGGTGCCTAGGGACAATTAATTGTTGAGAGTTGGAAACGGCGGAGGTGGTTTTTGGGTGCCTAGGGACAATTTTTGAGAGTTGGAAACGGCGGAGGGTATTGGGTGCCTAGGGACAATTGTTGAGAGTTGGAAACGGCGAAGGTGGTTATTGGGTGCCTAGGGACAATTTTTGAGAGTTGGAAACGGCGGAGGGTATTGGGTGCCTAGGGACAATTGTTGAGAGTTGGAAACGGCGAAGGTGGTTATTGGGTGCCTAGGGAAAATTCTTGAGAGTTGGAAACGGCGGAGGTGGTTATTGGGTGCCTAGGGAAAATTCTTGAGAGTTGGAAACGGCGGAGGTGGTTATTGGGTGCCTAGGGAAAATTCTTGAGAGTTGGAAACGGCGGAGCGTATTGGGTGCCTAAGGACAATTTTTGAGAGTTGGAAACGGCGGAGGGTATTGGGTGCCTAGGGACAATTGTTGAGAATTGGAAACCGTGAAGGTGATTATTGGATGCCTACGGAAAATTGTTGAGAGTTGGAAATTGTTAGAGTGATTCTTGTGTTCCTAGGGACACTTTTTGATAGTTGGAAACGGTGGTCGTTGTACTCGGGATCCTAGGGAGAAGTTTCTAGAGTTGAAAGCGGCGAGGGTAGAAATTTCGTTGGACGAAATTTTCGTTGAAAATTCTAAAAAAAAAAAATAATTTTTACAATTTAATCAATTTTAAAATTTAAAAGTCTTTTACAATTACTTGACAAACTTTGATTTTAATTATGTCAGTTTCAATCAATTTCTATGTTGATTCTACTGATAAATTTTCACTTGGCCGGACCTTTTGCTCAGATTTTTTTGGTGAGATTTCGAATCCTTATTTCACCCAGATTTTTCGTTATGTATGAATGTAAAACACATTTTAGTTTTGGACTGCAGTATCCTTCCAGACTTCTGCATTCGCTGCATCCATTAGGTAATAATTACTTAAAATAATCTATGATCGATACGAATAGGAAATTTTCGAAGCGTAAAGAAATTCGAATCGGTTCGAGTGGCCCGCACAAACGGAACTGTCGGCTAGATATGCAATTATTTAAAATACCAATCACGGAAATGAAAGTGGAGGCCGGCGAATATTCGGCCGGATTTTTGAGGCGGAAAAACTCTCTAAAGATTTTTCCGGTCCGGGAGACAGCAATGCAAACCTAAAATCAAATACGAAGGACGGAGATTCGGGAGCAGCACTCTTTCACCAACGAAAAATTGAATGTGCATTATTTCAACTCTGCATTATTTATACCTTTTTGAAAAACATTATTTCATCCAGGAATAAAAATTAATGTATTATAATATTTAGGATATTAACAAAAATATTTTTAAAATTGAAAATTTTACTTAATATTAGCACAGTTCAATGAGCAATAATTATATACAAGAAATTAATAAATTGTAAAAAAATCAATAAACGTTTTTTAAATTGGCAGTTAATGGAATAATAAAATTCAACCTTCTAAAGCTGACATTTTTTTTGACTTACAGTAACAAAAATTTAACTGCAAATTAAGTAATTAATAAACGTTTAAGATCGACAAAATTACAATTAACAGTCTTAAGAATTATTATTTTCAAATTCAAGCTTTATTCTTTGATTACTTTTTAATTTGAGGCATTGAAAAGGAAAAAATTTTGAACTTATTGAATCAAAGCTGCAAAACTTGAAAAATACATTGTAAATTTTAGAATCAAAACTTCAAAGATTCGTAAATTTTTAATCAAAACCGTAGAAATGATAAATTGGACATGCTTCATAAGATCAGAATTTATGAGATTTCCAGTCAAAGATAAATCAACGCTGTGATTATCACTATTAAAAATTGAAGAACGATTTTTTCAAAGTTTAAAAAAAAATTTTCGTTGTCCTGAGAAGTTTGAAAACATTAAAAAAAATTTAATTCATTCTGTGGGTGTAAAAATTGCAGATATATTTTTTATATACTATTTTAGGTAGCAAGTAAGACTATAAAATTTAAAAATGATGAAAAATATCTTGCTGAACAAAGAATTTTTTTTATAATGAAGGAAAAATGACTTTTTGGATTCGGCTACTATAAAATTTATTTTTGAAAAGTTAAAAATATTTTAACTGAAAATCAGTAAGTTCAAATCAGAGTAACACGCCTTCTTTTTTATATTTGAAAAACAAATTTTTTCTTATAATTTCGTGAATTTTGTCATTCTTACTGATTTTTGGAATAGGGTTCAGGCAAAAATGTCAGATTTTAAAAATAAGTGTTCATCTAGCAGATTCCAAAAAAGTAATTTTTTCTTTATTAAAAAAAAATATATCTGTATTCAGTAGGAATTTATTTTAATATTTAATTTTATATTGTTAATTGCTATCTAAAAATTGTACAAAAATCATTTTTATATCACTTTTGCGCTTATAGAATAAATTTAAAAAAAAAATTTATATTTAAATTTAAAATTTTCAGCGCTACCATATTTATACCTTTAAAAATTTTACTAAAATGGCCAAAAATGTTCAAAATTTCATGATTTTAAGTTGGAAACATTAAACATTAGATTAATCTAAATTTTTTTTTGAACTGAATACTTTTATTATTCATGTTGTAAAATAAAAACGCTTTTTACACTGGGGAAACCTCACTACAGTGGATAATGAAACCCACAGTGGATAATCATTAATTAAAAATAGTAATATATGTAAAATAATAAATTTAATTTGATTAATAGTCAAGACACAAGACGTGTTCATAAATTGAAAACCGAAATTTCCAACCATCTATTTAAAAAAAAATTATGGCGACAGATACAAATTAAATTCGAATTTCTTACTGGAATTTTTTTAATTCAAACAAAATTTTATTAATGCTGAGAATTTTGTAAACTTTCAAAGTTTTTTGAATTTATCCGATAGGTGCGAAAATTCTATACAAATTATTTTTGTGCACTGTTAAAGGTAGCAAGTAAGAATGATGAATTGAAAATGATGAAAAAAATTCCTGATGAATACAAAATTAACGTTAATTTTTAAAAAGTTAAAAAATTTTTCCCCTAAAACAATTGGCCGCTTTGGGAAATTACACCTATAATTTTTAAGGACCACTCTAATAAAAATGTTTTAAATAAAAATATTCTCTTTTCCAATTCAGAAAACAATAAACTAAAAATTGCTTTCTTCCAAATCAATAGAAATTTTCAAAATAAAAGATAATAATCTAAATTTTTTTCCTGCCAACTTAATACGAATTGAAGAGTTTTCAATAATTAATAAATAATTAATTGTTCAAGCCTTAAAAACTGTATTTAACATTATTTAAATTGAATAAAAAAGTATTATAAATTAAGATTTGAAATTCAAAATATTTAAAAGTAAACGTCTTTAAAATTGTAAACGTAGCGATTTCTGACTTGAAAATATTAAAAATTGGAATTTTTACACTCGAAAGGATTTAAAATCTTACTCACTAAAAATTACACAATTTCATGATGTAAAATAAATATTTTCCAGTTTTTTTTTAATGAAAAAAATGGAAAAAAAGAGAAATTTTTTGTTGTCGGAATATAATATTTCAAAAAATTAGGAAAAATTAAATTTTGTTAATTTGTACCTAAAATTTCTAAAAAAAAAAGGTTTTTGTTTATTTTTTTATTTTTTGATGCTCTTTAAAAGTAAACTAAGGAAACACGTACTTATTTTCAAGTTTCAATCCAATTTTTAATTCTATTTTTTACGGTTAGTTAAATAGGGATTATTTCTTATAAAGTAATTAATAAAAATCCGCTAAAAATTGAAAAGCCTTTCTTTTAATTAATTTTTGTCTAAAAAAAGATCTCCTTTCGCTCCGCTGGGGAAAGGAAAAGATCTTTTTCAGAAAAAAATTAATTAGAATAATTTTTAAATCATATTTTCATCTAGTCTGAAAAGACGTTAAAAATTTCTGTTATTCTCTGATGATAGTACAGATTTCTTGAGAAAGCCTTTCTTGACCTACAGGAATCTGAAAAAAATTGAAACTAAGTAAAATATAAAACTCTACAAACAAGAAATTTTTTTCAACATTTAATTTTTTTAGAGCGGGTAAGCAAGTTGCATATCTATCGATTCCAAATTAACTATTCTTTTTAAGGATCCCAATACGCTTTTTGTTCGTCTAGTGATGACTTCGAATTCCAGATTTTTTTTTTGACCCACCCTTTGGTAAAAATCTTAAAAATTAAGACTTGAATTTGAAATGACCCGGATTTGTCATTTGTTAGAATATGCCCTGACAATTGGAACATCCGGTGATGGTTATCGTGACTTGCTATCACGTAGATTAAATTAAATCATTAAGCGCGAAACAGGATGACGATGTGTGGTATATACTACCCGCTTTTTTGTTTCAATTGCTAGTTAACGCGCTGAGAGTCGAGCTTCGCTCACTTAAACACAAACATGATTTATCCCTCTGCAATCAACTTCATTCAGAGATTAAATCTCATTTCATTCATATCCATTTTATTCTTCAAGTGTTCAATTATTTCAATTTCTTTCAATTTACTATTTCGTAATTAAAACTCTCCCTAACAGGGTGTCTACTCAAATTCTAGAAAAAAATTCCCTGACCATTCTACGATTTTTAATTACTTTTTTTCTGAAAAAAGATCTTCCCCTTTCAGTCCGCTGGGAATCAAACCCCAGAACTGCCGATTGTCGGTTGGGTGCTTTCCGAGAAGGAGAGAAATAAAATTTAAAAAAAAATAAAAAAATTTCTCCTTTGAGGAGAAGATCTTTTTTCAGAAAAAAAGTAATTAAAAATAATTTTTAATCCAAATCTCCATCTAGTCTGAAAAGACGTTAAAAATTTTCTGTTATTCTCTGAAGACAATACATATTCCGGGAAAAATTTGATTTACCACTTGGCAAAATAATGCGTGTATTTTCTGAAAAAAGTTTCTTCTCTCGATCTCTCTAGTAGCTTAATGGAAAAGCACCTGACCGGCAATCGGAAGTTCTGAGGTTCGATTCCCAGCCAAACGAAAGAAGAAGATCTTTTTTCAGAAAAAAAAATAATGAAAATAATTCTTAATTCATATCTCCATATAGTCTGGAAAGACGTTAAAAATTTTCTGTAATTGTACGATTTTTCCAGGTATCTCAAGTTTATACAGTTTCGCGAGTTTATTATACATTTTTTTTTCAGTTCCTAGGGATTGAATTAATATGTTGAATTTAGAAAGATTTGACAAATTATATAACAAAATATTATTAAATATATTAGCACAATGGAATACTTAAATAATTATATATAACTGAAAACATAATCAATCATCTTGAATTTGTCGCTAAAGTTCATGAATTTGAATAATGATTTAAACAAATTTTTATTTTATTTTCTTGTACTTTAAATTCAGTACATATTTAGGTTAAATTTTCAACAAAAATCCAAGTTCTACAAAAAAAGACGATTTTGAAACAAAAAAAAAGGAATTTTTAACAAAGAAGTTGAATTTTCAATTGAAAAAGGCAAATTTTCAACCATTCAGTTGAGTTTTGAACTAAAAAAGATCAGCTTTTAACCAAAAACGTAATAATTAAATTTTCAGTTGAAAAAATTAATTTTCCACACAAAAAATTTCAACCAAAGTGATGAATTTTCAACTAAAAAAGACAAATTTTCAACAATATAGTTAAAATTTAAACTAAAAAAGATCAGTTTTCAAACAAAAATGTAAGGATTGAATTTTTGGTTAAAAAAAGTAATTTTCCACACAAAAAATTTCAACCAAAGTGATGAATTTTCAACTAAAATGATGAATATTCAACGGAAATACTTGTGTTTTTCATCCAAATAGTTGAATTTTGAACTAAAAAAGACAAATTTTTACCAAAAAATGGAAAAGTGAAATCTTCAGTTGAAAAATCAATTTAAAAAAAAAAACTATCTTTCAAACAACTGAATTTAACCAAAAAAGAGAAACAGCTGAATTTTTAACCCAAATGGACGAATTTTTAACAAAAAGTTAATTTTTTACCAAACAGTTAAGTTATCAAATACATTGAACAATTTTGAACCAATTATTTGAATTCTCACAAAAAAAATGATTTTTTCACTAAGAAGATTAATTTTCTACAAAAAAAAACGTATTTCATGAAAAAAAATTCAATTTTGAACAAGAAAATATGAATTTTTAATAAAAAATTTATTTTTACCTAAGTCGTTTAATTTTTTTTCAAATCTACTGAAATTCTAAAGCCAAAAAGAGCAATTTAATACAAAACGGTTTAATTTTTAAACTATGCAGTTTTACTTTTTACCAAAAGGACGACATTTTACAAAATTATTGCATTTCAACAAAATAATTTAATTTTTAATCAATATTTAAAAAAAAAAGAAACCTATTAACCAGATTAAAAATTTTGGAAAATCTATATAATAGTAGACTTTTTAACCAAACAAGAAGGAAGAGAATTTTTTTAAAGCAGGTGGGAAAAAGGAATTTTTATAAATTCTTATATCCTGTAAATTTAAAAATTGCGTATTTTGATATGCTAAAATTTCGATAAATGTCCGCCTTGGAATTTTGAAATTTATCAAAATATAAGAATGACAAACAGATAACGACCAACACCAAAATTATTTTTATGCTGCGATCGAAAAATTACTCAAAATTATAGAAGTATTTGACCAGTATCTAAAATTTTTCATAGGTAAAAATTTTTTTTTCTAATTTTTGGTTGAAAATTGATTTATTTTTTGTTGAAAGTTTAGCTACTCAATTTTCTTGTAGAAATGTTGTCTTTTTTGATAGAAAATTAATCTTTTTGGTTGAAAATTAATTTTTTTCTAATTAAAATGGAACTATTCAATTTTTTTGTTGAAATATTCTGTTTGTTTTTGCTAGAAAAATTATTCTTCGAGGTTGAAAATTGAGCACTTTAATAGAAAATTTAATGATTTTTTTAAAAATTAGCTTTTCTTTGTACAAAATAATTTTTGTTTGTTTCAAATTCGACTTTTTTGGTAAAAAATTAATCTTATTGGTGGAAAATTAATGTTTTTAAGTTCAAGATTCTACTATTCGGTCGACAATTCGTCTTTTTGGTTGAAAAATGACCTATTTTGTTTACAAATTCATTTTTTCGGTTTCAAAACTGATTTTTTGAACTGAAAATTTAACTATTCTATTTTAAGTTATAAATTTATCTATTATAGTTGAAAATTCAACTGTTTGATGTAAAATTTGTCTCCTTTGGTAGAAACGTAATATCATGATGTCAAAACTTCATCTTTTTGGTTGAAAATTCATTCCTTCATCTGAAAAAAATTTGTTTTAACTGAAAATTTAGCTATTCTATTTTTTTTTTTGAAATATCGTATTTTTTGGTAAAAAATTAATCATCTCTCTGTCTCTCTCTTACGAGTATACTTTGTATACCTTCTCTTTCTATTCGCGTCTCCCTTTTGTGCGGTGATTCGCAATTGCTCTAAAGACTCTTCTTCGATATCCCCACTACTGCCACTCTAAGCGAAGCCTGTATATGCCCTCTCTCTCCCTCTGCGCTCTTTTATTATGCGATCTCCTCAAAACTCATGATGATTCCTCATGAAAAATTTCAAAGTTAATCCATTAGAGTTTCACTTCTGCGTGAAAGTGGCCCCACTACCACACAATGTTTTTTTTTTTAAATTTTTCTGTGTTCGAGAGCGGAAAACCCAAATGGTCCTTATTTAGTTGTTCTCATATCTTCAATATATTCTTTAAGTGTTGAATGTTATTCAAATTTGTTTCAATTTACTATATATTAATTAAAAGTGTATCTATGGATAAATCAGTTATTAAAATAAATCTTCTTTTGAATCTAGGGCTAGGGTGGTTGATTAGCGATTTTTGGTGAGAAAAAAAAGGGTTGGAAAGAATAGTTGGCATTAGTCTCGCTGAACCCCTTTGAACGCTTCGATGCAATTCGAAATTTATGAGCGTTAGGCTTTTCACAAATCCAATCTGATTGTTCGAAAATGGCTCGTGCCGAACTTTCTCAATGCCGAGGTTTTAATTCGGTCGGTATGAAATAATCGATAAATTGGCAGAGAATGAAGCTGATTGAAAAAATTCAACGAACCAATTCAAATAATTCAATAAGCAGATGTTCAATTTTTTTATATTTTCCAATCTTTTTTGATAATTTATTCTAACGACTTGCTCTGATTTTCGTTTACATTGAGGGGAAACTGGAAAATCCCAAAAAATAAATATCCCGATATTATAAAATTCCCGAAAAAGAAAATAATCAAAATATAGAAAATTGAAGAAATATAATAATCCCATCTTGTGAAATTCTCGAATAATAAAATTCTCAAATAATTAATAATATTAGTGTATTTGAAAATTCTTGAATTATAAAATTTCCGAAAATTGTGGAATTTAAACAATTCAAGAAAATTTTTTTTAATAAATAATATTTGTTCATTCAGAGTATAATAAAGAAATATTGTCATCAATACGATTTTTTTTTGAATGCAAAAGAACAACACAAGAACATTTTATATTACAAAATCAATAATTGAAAAAAAATGCTATGTACATTCAAAATAAAGCTGCATTAAGAAATTTTTTTTCAATCATTGTTATGTTCTGTCATGTTAAAAATTCGTCTTTTTTCGTAGAAAATCAATGAAAATTCATCTTTTTTATTTCAAAATTCCACTATTTGGTAGGAAATTCGTCTTTTTGGTAGAAATTTTATCATTTTGGTAGAAATATAATCTTTATAATCTTTGTAATCTATTTTTCACAAAGTTAGTTTTTTTGGTTGAAAACTAATTTTTTAACTGAAAACTCAACTATTATATTTCAAGTTAAAAATTTATCTTTTTTAGTTTGTGGTAGAAATATCGTCTTTTTGTTTGAAAATGCATCTGTTTAGTTGAAAATTTAACAATTTTGTTTACAAATTTATTTTTTCGCTTTGGAAACTAATTTTTTAACTGAAAATTGAACTTTTCTATTTCAAGTTGAAATTTTATCTTTTTCATTCGGAAATTTAACTGTTTGATTGAAAATTCGTCTTCTTTGGTAGAAAAGTAATCTTATCAGTTAAAAACTTAATCTTTTTGGTTGAAAATTAATTTCTTTGGTTGAATTTTTTTTTACTGAAAATTCAACTATTTTTTTTATTGAAATATTAACTGTTTTGGTAGAAAATTAATCTTCTTGTTTGAAAATTGATTAATTTTAAAAAATTTTAAATTTATTACTCTTGGTTGAAAATTCACCTCTTTTAGTTCAATATTCCACTATTTGGTCGAAAATTCGTCTTTTTGGTAAAATTAATATTATGGTTAAAAATTATTCCGTTTGGTTGAAAATTAAACTATGCTGTTCACAAAGTTAGTTTGTTTGGTTGAAAACTAATTTTTGAGCTAAAAATTTAACTATTCTATTTTAATTTGAAAATTTATTCTTTTTAGTTGAAACTTTAACTTGTTGGTTGAATCCCAAAAATCGGACCCAAACTAAAATCGAACCGGCCTAAAGTTACACATAATCAATCAAATTAATTTTTTTTTCAATAAAGAAAATTAGCAAACGTAGATATTATTTATTTAACATAAATCTATAGATCTAATAATTTATTAAATCATTTTAATCGTTTCAAAAATGTTTGAAATACATTAAAAAAATATTGTTGTGCAGAATAATCTATAAAACATTATCGCTGAATTTGTCTCTTAGAACCGGTCATCCTACGTATAAATTCAAACTGGAGTTTCTATTCCCACGTGAAATGAAATGCTGTCGATTGAAAGGGATTCGCTACCGGCTACCGATCTTCGGTCTCTCTATTTATATTTCACTATCTGCACCATAATGTCGAACTCATCGATCAGCTCGCGAACACTGGGACAGTTGTTTGATTTTTTTTCTCATTGGCAGTTCACTAACCCACACAAAAAGCCCGCATTGGCGTAATCCAAGGGGTGCCCTCCTTGTTTCGAGGGGTGCCCTCCTTACTGCCAGGGGTGCACTCCTTGCTGCCAGGGGTGCACTCCTTGCTGCAAGGGGTGCCCTATTTGGAAATTAAAATTAAACAAAGCTGAAGCCTAATTCATATTGTCAAATATCTCGTATTGTACACTCTAACAATATTTTTGAATTTTCAAGAAAGGTACCCCTTGTTTCATAATAAAAGAAGAAAAAAACAAAAATATTGAATGAATGAAATTTAGGAACAAATTAAAAAACCCTTGAAAATTTCCTTTCCACGCTAGTGAAATTTAAAATCAGATAAAACTGAATCATAATTCATGTAGTAAACAAAATCTTAATTAGATTTTTTGAACTTAGGGAACAAACGTAATAAAAATTATGTTAATTATATAAGTGTCGAACTTTGATCTAATGAGATTTAGAAATATAAGTGTGTTAATAACAAGTGAGTCCTACAAACTTATAGTTTTAGAATTTTCTGGTACTGAATTCATCTTGCGGTTAAAATTTTTCCAAGAAGTGCCCTCCTTGTTTCGAGGGGTGCCCTCCTTACTGCCAGGGGTGCACTCCTTGATGCCAAGGGTGCACTCCTTGCTGCCAGGGGTGCACTCCTTACTGCAAGGGGTGCCCTCTTTGGAAATTAAAATTAAACAAAGCTGAAGCCTAATTCATATATTCAAATATCGCGTATTGAACACTCTAACAATATATTTGAATTTTCAAGAAAGGTACCCCTTTTTCATAATAAGAGAACAAAAAAATAAAAATATTGAATGAATGAAATTTAGGAACAAATTAAAAGACCCTTGAAAATGTTCTTTCCACGCTAGTGAAATTTAAAATCAGACAAAACTGAATCGTAATTCATGAAGTAAACCAAATCTTACTAAGATTTTTTAAACTTAGGGAACGAACGTCATAAAAATTATTTTAATTATATAAGCGTGGAACTTTGATTAAATGAGATTTAGAACAGGAAGTGTGTTAATAACAAGTGAGTCTTACAAACTTATAGTTTTAGAATTTTTTGGTACTGAGTTCATCTTACGATTACAAATTTTCTTACTTTTTAAATATTCAACAATTTTCTTAGACACTCATTCTTTTTGGGTTTAGAAAATTCAATTTAATTTAGAAAATGCAACTGTTTTGTGGAAAATTCGTCTTCTACGGTTAAAATTCAACTACTTTGGATAACATTTTTTGGACTGATAAATTTTTCTTGTTTGTAACTTCAACTCTTTTATTGGAAATTCGTATTTTGATTATAAAAATGCATCCCTTGTCGCGAAAGCTTCATCTTTTTTTAATAAAAATCCAAATTCTTGGTTCAAAATAAATCTGCTTTTGTTGAAGATTCAACTACTTTATTCAGAAGTCGTCATTTTTGGTAGAAAATTAATCTTCTTGTTTGGAAATTTATCTTTTTGGTCAAAAAATCAACTAGTTTGTTGAAAATTCTTCTTGGTTGAAAACTGATCTTTTTGGTCGAAAAATCTAATATTTTGTTAAAAATTCATGTATTTAAAAAAATGTATTCTTTCTTGGTAGAAAATTATTAACTTTTCTTCTTGTTATAGAACTTTCATGATATTTTTGTTAGTCATTCATTTGCCTTTTATTTCCATTTCCATTTTTTTCCAGCTGCTTCTGCCTGAAAATTATATTTTTATTTTAAAGTTTTATTTTTTGTTTGCAAATTCAACAATTTCGTTAAAAATTCATCTTTTTACTGAAAAATCAACTGTTTCGTTGAAAATTAGGTTTTCTTAGTAAAAAATTTATATTTTTGGTTAAAAATACAACTATTTGTTTGAAAAATAATCTTTTTTATTTTTCTTCTTCTTTTAAGTTTCGTTATTTTAAGTTGAAAATTAATTTCTCTAACTAAAATTTCAACTATTCACTTTTCGGTTGAAAATTAAACTATTTGATTGAAAATTTATCTTTTTTAGCTGAAAATTCATCTCTTTGGTTCAAAATTCATCTTTTATTGTTGAAAAATAATTTTTTCAACTGCAAATTTAACTATTCCATGTTTGGTTAAAAATTAATATTGTTCGGTTGAAAATTCAACTGTTTATGCGAAATTGATCTTATTTACTTGAAAATTCATTTTTTGGATAAAAATTCGGTTTTATAAGTTGAAAATCAATTGATATAATTGAAAATTTAACTATTCCATTTTTTGTTGTATATTGATATTATTTAGTGGAAAATTCAACTCTTTCGTTGATAATTGAACTTTTTTCTTAAAAATTCATTTTTTTTCTTCAGAAATGAATTTTTTTAACTGAAAATTCAATTATTTAATTTTTGGTTCAATATTTATTTTTAAAAATTGAAAACTCAACTATTTTGTGCAAACATTTATTTTGATATATCGTCTTGTTTGACAGAAGATTAATCTTCTTGGTTAGGAATTGATATCTTTAATTGAAACTTTAATAATTTAGTTGAATCTTTTTTAGTTTAAAATTGCACTATTTAGTCCAAAATTTGACTTTTTGGTAGACATTTTTTTTTTTAGTTGACAATTTATCTGTTTGGTTGTAAATTTTACCATTTTTTTTATAAAGTTTTTTTGTTGTTAAAAAGTAATTCTGTAAATGAAAACTTAACTATTCTATTTTTAGTTCAAAAATTTATTTTATTTCATGTTTTTGGTTAAAAATCATTTCTTTGGTTGAAAATTTAACTTCTTTGTTGAAAATTCGTTTTTCTTCGTTGAAAATTTATTTCTTTTTTAACTGAAAATTTGACTTTTCTATCTTTGCCTGCAACTTTAACTTTTTTAGTTTACAACTTATTTACTCTGTTGAAAACTCGTCTTTTTCAGGTTGAAAAAATTCAATTGTTTTGGTAGAAAATTCACATTTTTGGTGTAAAAATTCAACTTTTTTGTAGAAAATTCGTTTTTTTTGCTTTAAAAATAAACAATTTCTTTGGAAACTTGTATTTTTTGGTTTGATACCACTGTTTTGCATTGGAAATTAAAACATTTTTTGTGGAAAATATAAATTATTACACTTTACGTTGAGAATTGATTATTTGTTGAAGAATCATCTCTTTGGTTGAAAATGTAACTCTTTTGTTGAAAATTCCTTTTTTGTTGTTGAAAATTAATTGTTTCAACTGAAAATTTAATTATTCCATTTTTGGTTGAAAATTTATCTTTTTGTGTTGCAAACTCAACTGTCTGGCTGAAAATTCATGTATTATTTAAATGTATCTATCTATTTATTGTTTTCTTAAAAATGTCTTTTTTTAGTTCAAAACTAATTTTTTTAACTTAAAATTTATCTTATTTATTTCAAATTTCATATATTTTGTTGAAAACTCGTCTTCCTTTGGAGGAAATTAATTTTAAGTCTTCAAAATAAATTCAGAAACAAGCATTTATATGCCCTAACATTATTAATCTCCTGTGTGTAAGTTTTTTTTAATATCTGAAATAAAAATTAAAAATTGTCAGGAAAAATGAAAAATTAGGTAGAGAAAAGTCAGGGAATTTCAAAATTAGGATTTTGTAGCAACCCTTTCTAACAATACTTTTAAGTTTTCAAAGAAAGGCACCCCTTTTTCGTAAGGTACCCCTTAATACTAATTAAATTAAATTTATTATCAAATTGAAAAAAACACTTGAAAATTTTCTTTCCACGCCAGTGAAATTTGACATAGTGTTGCATTGCATTGTTGTCTATACGTACATTGAACTATCGTATTGGTAAAATACATTCAAGTTTGCTCACGCCGTTTGACATATTGTATATGAGGTCTACCTCCGCGTATCATATTAAGTTTATTGTGAAGTATGATTGATGGACGACGGCGCCGGGCGATTATACAGATTATAGAAAAATTTCGATATTTGTTCACATGCGATAGCAGCCCCCTCATCAACCCCCTTTTTTTAGATCCCTTCATCCCCCCCCCCCCATCATCATTTTTCCACGGTGTCCTCACTTTTGTCGACCCCTCCGACTCCTCTAATTTCAATCAGACTGCATTTTAAAATTACGTAAAGCGATACTACGTTTTTAAGTTATTAATTCTTGAAAGCAGAGACGAGGATCAACTTTCCTGAGAAATATCGCTTTGCAAAGGGTCTTATGTCATGTTTGCTTATTATCTTTTTTATTAGGAGAAGACGCTGATATTTAGTTTAGAAAATACTTGAGGGGGAAACTTCAACTTTCAACCCAGTAGTGGAATTTTCATTAAAAAAATGAATTTTCAAGCGAGAAGATTAATTTTCTACCAAAAAGGCGAATTTTTGATGAAATACATGAGTTTTCTAGAAAACAAGTTAATTTGTAATCTAAAAAGAAGAATTGTTAATGAAAAAATAGTTTTTTTTTTCAAAACTATTAAATTTATTAAAACGTAGATTTATTTTTAAACGTATGATTGAATTTTCAATTTAAAAAAATAATTTCTCAAGCAAAACTGGAATATTCGCTTTTCGAATTAAAAAAATTAATTTTTCAGCAAAAAAATTGCATTTTTAACAAAATACTTGAATTTTTCACTAAAATAATGCATCCCTAACCAAGAAATTAATTTTTAACAATCTAGAAATTTTAGAACTAGTTTAGTTTCTAGTTCGACTTTCAACCAAGTAGTGGAATTTTCAACCCAAAGAAATTAATTTTCTACCAAAAGAGATGAATTTTCAAAAAAATTCATGAATTTTCAACAAAAATGTTAATTTTTAACAAAATAGTTGACTTTTCTACCAATAGTTGAATTTCTCATCCAAAAAGAAGCATTTTAAACAAAAAATGTAAATTTTCAACCAAAAAAATCACTTTTTCTCAAAATTATTCAATTTTTTACAACGTAGATTGATTTTGAACCAAATAATTGAATTTTCTTCTGAAAAAATGGATTTTCTACTAAGAAGAAAGCTCTACAAAATACGTGAATTTTTAATTAACCCGTGTGGAAATTTAAATCCGGGCACTATAAGGTCCTGAAAGGATTGCCGTATTATATTTAAGGTCCGGATAAGTAAATCCTATCAGGCCCTTATGGTGTTCCGTCACGCTCGGAATTAAAAGGGCCGTAATTGGCTACCTTATAAGGTCCATGTCAGGCAGCCTTTTTTGTACCTTTAAAATAATTAAGGTCCTTTGCAGGGCCGTCATTATTTCGTATCGAATCCCTTACTTATTTTTCAAATGAGAATGAAATAAATATAAAAATATGTATGTTGACTTCCAAAGGTGATGTTTTATTAAAATACATATTATTATGTACAATAATGTATATTAAAATCTTTCTCAATTCTGTCAAGTATTATCAAATTTTCCGTATCCGTACAGCGCGCGTACACAGTCGCGACTAACAAAAATTATACAACCGAGATATCCACATTACGGATATCTCGCAGCAGCAAAAGAGTCAGCTCGACCGTAAGTGCAATAGAAGAGCCTCGCCCTACAGTAACAACCTTTTTTATCACGGTAGCATTCATGCCAAGTAAGTATGATTTTCGGCGCCTCCACTCCTGTCTTAAACACTCGACGCGCCGTTTCGACTGCGAGAGAGGCAAATCGTTGCGCGCCCTGGCGCACCACAGCCGAACTTTTGCCCAAGGCGGCAAGATTCAAATTTTGAATCAAATCTTTTTGTGTCAAATCTTTTATCCATGAATCGTGGTTTATCATTCATACCATTATGAGAGTTAGATATATAAATATACGAAATTATTTATTAAAGCTAGAATAAAATAATTATTTGTTCAACATAATACATAATAAATAATTTACGATATCAGAATTTGATTAATTATTATTTATAGTGATTAATAATGCGATGAAATTGCAATATTATTATTTCAAGCATTATTTCAATCTAATATACTAGATGAAAAAAATTCAACATGAATTAATCTATTTTCTCCTTTTTTTACGAAAGCGACTATTAATCATTATCAGTATTATGAAAAGTTTCAATAAACTGCGTTACTTAATAAAAAGGGCAATCTATCCGGGCTTTATTCGTACCTGATCAGGGCCGTAAATACGGCCTTTTATCAGATTGCCTTAATTAAAAATAAGGCTAGCCTATCCGGGCCTTATTTGGACCTGACCAGGACCGTTATATACATTTTTAAATCAGGCAACCTTATCAGGGCCTGGTACGAGCCTTTTTTTAAATAAGGCTAAAAAAGGCATTTTCCGCACGGGAAGTAGTTGAATTTTCAATAAAATAGTTCAATTTTCAGCTAACATAATGAAAAAGTTTATTTTCCACCAAACAGTTAAATTTTCTGAGAAAGTGGTTGAATTTCTAAACCAAAAAGAAGAATTAAAAAAAAAAAGATTAATTTTCAACAAAATAAATCACTTTTTTCAAAATTCTTTAACTTTTAACAACATAGAATGATTTTTAACAAAATAATGTAATTTTCATCCAAAAACATGAATTTTCAATAAACATACATTTTCAATAAAAAACGAATACTTCTTGACAAAATTGTTGAATTTTTAACTAAAATATTGCATCTTCAACCAAAAGAAATTAATTTTCAACCAAGAAGATTAATTTTCTAAAAAAGTGACGAATTTTTCATAAAATATATGAATTTTCAACAAAATTTTTTTAAACCAAATAGTTGAATTTTCTACGAAATTTTCAGCAAAAAATTATGTTTCAACAAAATTTTTGAATTTCCTATAAAGTAGATTAATTTTTCACCAAATAATTTAAATTTAAGTGAAAAACATGAATTTTCAACGAAAAAGATTCATTTGTTTACCGAAATCGACAAATTTGTTAACAAATTTCATGAATTTTTAACGAAATAGTTGAATTTTTAACAAAACAATTCAGTTTTTGAACAAAAAGATGAATTTTCAAGCAAAATTCTTAATTTTCTACAAAAAAAGCGAAATTTCAACAAAATATGTTAAGTTAAAAAAATTAATTTCTAACCAAACAAACCAATTTTCTACAAAATAGTTACATTTTCAAACAAATCATTTTCAACTAAAATTAGGAATCTTTAACCAGAAGAATGAATTTTTACGAAAGTAGTTAAATTTTCGACCAAAAAAGATAAATTTTTAATCAAAATAGAACCGGAATTTTCGGTTGAAAAAATTAATTTTCAACCAAACAAAAAAATAACGAAATTTCAACAATATACTTGAATTTTTAACCAAAAAAATTAATTTGCTACCGAAATAGTTGAATTTTCAACCTAAAGACACGAATTTTCACCAAAACAGCTGAATTTTCAATGAAAAAAATGACTTGTTAACGAAAAGGTTGAATTTTCTATAAAGTGGATCAATTTTTGACCCAACAGTTGCATTTTCATCCAAAAACATGAATCTTCAATTTCCAACAAAACTAGTGAATTTTCAACCAAAAATTCAATTTTTCTCAAAAATTTTAATAAAAAGTGGAAATGGCAAATTTTCAGTCTAAAAAATTAATTTTCAACATTATGATTGATTAATAATTAAGTGTTTTGATTAATTAATTAATTTTAAATCCTTATAGTTTAAAATCATACAATTTTAAACATCTTTTTGAAATAGGTCTATCTTGCAGATTTACAATTGAAGATTCTTCATTTCTTAATGTGTGTTAAGAATAAGATTTTTAATTGTATTTCGTCCCCACGAGAAATAATGTATTTTTACAGATATAAACAATTTAATTATTTTCAATTCACCTGTTTCTGAAGGTAACAACGAAATTCAATTTTCTCAAAGAAACAAAAAATATTGTTGAAACCATTTTGTTTCTGTAAGTTTAAAGCTTTTTTCCCAGAGAACTGATTTTTGGCACCACAAAAAATGTCTTATGATAATTTGTGTACCGAGGAAGGTTAGTAGGTCAATTATAATCATCAGAAGAAATATTGAGATAAGGGTGAAATAATTACGTAAGCAGTATTATATAATTTTCTGGTAAGTTTATTTCTTGGGGATATTGACTAATTTCGGTGGGGTAAAGTTGGAAGACCGGAAAACGGAAGGGATCGCCTTTTCTTAAAAGACGGGCAGAGTATTGGGACTTTAATATTCTCAAGATCGTCTTACCCCTCTTGAGGCGGTTTCTTTTCGAACTTGTCTCTCTCACTCGTGTCTGGCTTCGAATTTTAATAACTCTGGGAATGCTCAGAATCCAATAATGTCTTCTCTCGTCTCTCCACATGCGCCCATATCACGTAGATGTATGCGTCACATACACAATATACGTACATATACTTAGAAATTTGGAGATATAGCTATATATCTGGAAATATATACATATAGGTAGAAAAATATACATACATAAGCATATACACATGCATAAGAATGCACGTGTATAAGAATATACATGTATTTATGTATGTATGTATTACGTATATCCGCGTTGAACGATCGCGAGCGCACTTTATCTGCCCCTAAAATTCTGCTCCTCTTGAATACACACGACTCCACCCTCGACCTATACCCGCTTCCGAAGAAATCTCATATTCCGGAATGACGACGCGAATTCAATCCCCTTGTGTCCTGCCAAGATATTCTTACTTTTCTCCTTTTTTTTGGAATAAATCGTTAACTATGCTTTTAGCGAGCTAATGTTGATTCCTGGCCTCCTGTGAATATTGCCCCATGTGCTTCACCAATCAATCTTTTCAATTTCTTAGTATAAAAAAATGCTCAAATTTGAAATCGATTGATCTGTATCTTACTAGCAGTGAATCAACACGCGCTTTCACGTTCCTGGATTTTTTCTAATATTAAATGCATGAATTACTTAAAAATATTTTTTTTGAACAGCCATCCTGTGGACCTTCTGTATGCCCTTTTGCCTAATGTGATTCACCAATCAATCTTTTCAATTCCTCACTATAAAAAATGATAAGATTTGAAATCGATTGATCTATGGCTTACTAGAATTAAATGAAAGCGAGCGTTTACATATATGGATTTCTTCTAATATTATACTTTTATTTATTTTATTTTGCTTATTGTTGTTATTCATTCGTGTATTTTATTTTATATTCTATTTTACTTTCAATATCATACTTTCCTAATGTTGTATACTTCTGCATGCCCTTTTTGCCTAATGTGATTCACCAATCAATCTTTTTAATTCCCACTATAAAAAATGTTAAAATTTGAAATCGATTGATCTATGGCATATTATCATTAAATGAAAGCCAGCGTTTAAGTATCTGGATTTTTTCCAATATTATACTTTCATTTATTTTATTTATTCATTTATTTTATTGCGTATTTTATTTTGCTTTAAATATTATACTCTTCTGATATCATATACTTCTGCATGCCCTTTTTGCACAATGTGCTTCACCAATCAATCTTTTCAATTTTTTCCTAAAAAAAAGCTCATGTTTGAAATCGATTGATCTATATCTTACTAGCAGCGAATGAACGCGCACTTTCACGTTCCTGGATTCCTTCTAATATTAAAAGCATGAATTACTCAAAAATATTTTTTTCGAACAGCCATCCTGTGGACCTTCTGCATGCACTTTTTGCCCAATGTGATTCACCAATCAATCTTTTCAATTCCCTACCATAAAAAATGCACAAAATTGAAATCGATTGATCTATGGCTTACCAGCATTAAATGAAAGCAAGCATTTACGTATCTGGATTTTTTTCTAATATTATACTTTCATTCATTTATTTTATTTTATATTCTATTTTGCTCTTAATATTATACTTTCCTAATGATTACTCCTGCATGCCCTTTTTGCCCAATGTGCTTCACAAACCAATCTTTTCAATTCCTTGCCATAAAGAATGTTAAAATTTGGAATCGATTGATCTATGGTAAACTAGCAGTAAATGAAAGCGACCGTTCACGTCCCTGGATTCTTCTCTAATATTAAAAACATGAACTACTTAAGGATCTTTTTTACGAACCCATGCCCATAATAATGTAAATTCCTCATCAAACTTCCTCCATCAGCAGTACATTAAAACCTGTCCGTCAGTCACTCGTAATAGCCAATCATTGTTTCCGTGCAGCGATAGATGAAAATGTGACATAATATCATGGTCGAAAACGAGCCAGGACGATTTGCGAGTTGATGGAGAAACAAGAAGCTCGTCACTCAAAAGGACTAGTGTCAAAGTTCAGTTGCATGCTGAACAAACTAAAGACCTGGGGGGAAAATAGGGAAACCAGTCAAAGAGGTGGGGGAAGGGTCTATAAGGTCTATAAGACAGAGCATGATAGCTAAGCGCGAATCACGTCGCGAAGGTCTCCTTTCGTGACTGATGATCGTGAGTGCCGATGGGTGTATTCGTGCATACGTTAAAAAGAGAGAAAAAGCAAAAAAAGAGAAAAAGTGAAAAAGAGAAGCTAGACCGCCGCGCGTGAACATCGAGAGGACTGAGGATTCTCGTCGGAGGCAGTCATAGCGGTTTCCTCGCGTGCCGGTTAGCATAAATATTCTAGAAGCTTAGGCGGTTCTTAGACTCCCTCGAAGTAGACTAGTAGAGGACTTGGCTCTCGCCTCTCGCCCCATGTCAGTTTTCCATTAAGGATTTCTTCATACTATCTCAGTATACAGGTTCCTGATATCGACATGTAAAGCTAGGGTGCACATACATTTTAGATGGAAATTTCATCTCTTACACGTTGCTACTTTCTACAAAGTTGCTGGCGTACGTAATTGAAGCCTCAATGCTCCTGCATATGTGAACCGTCGTGTGTCATTAGCTCCTAAATTATTGATACTCCATGTCATAGGAGGGTTAAGTTATTGATTATTCAGCCACAGGAACTTGAGAAGGAAATTCATAAACAATATTTGATAACATCAAATTTTATCATATTCCAACTTTGCATAGACGAAATTTATGCAATGAGCAATTGAGCGCTTGGGTGCAATAAGAGCCTACTTGTAATTTTTAGAGTAAAATAAATTTGCGTATCCCTTGGAAGAGAATTCTGCCGTTCAAACAAGGAAAGTAGTGACTGTATTTTTTATGAGTCCCCTGTCATCCTAATGTCACTTCCTAGTGACCACTGGTTGATTATAATTGCAACAATATGTATTAATTATGATAAACTCTCAAAAGACGCTCAATAAAATGGCACCATCGATGGACCCTTTTCTAAAAGCCACTCTCAAAATACCCCCTTGGTTTGCACCCCACCAATATCAGAAGGGATGACAAATCCAGGTATAAGTACTAGTACACTGGATCCAGGAGTTCATTCAGCAGTTATCAGTTCTATTTCTTCAGTTCCAATCTGGGTCCAGAACGCCAACTCTATCCATAATATCAGTGAAGTGCGGAATCTACAATCAGCAATCACCAAATCGCTGATTAGAACTCTCAAGTCTGCGATTACACTTGCTGTTAGAACGAGAATACCACCATAAGGTCATTCTCCTAGCAGATCATTAATGGACCACACTCTCAAATAAACTTCCTGCAGAAGGCATTTCATCTTCCGAGAGAGGAACTCCAATGACACGTTTATCAGTTAATATTAGGCGTGTTTCTGGAAAACATGTTTTCTTCTTTGTCTCCCACAATTTGTTAAGTGCTCTGTTCTTTTCAGAACGGTGACCTGACACGTGGGGGGAGTCAGCGTCAATTCTTCGGTCTCTATCCAAAATCAATGTAATAAATAAATCTTAGTTACATTTAAATTTCTGTGTGGGGACTTATCCACAATGTAGTTACTACTTTTCTTGTTTGGACGGCAGGCAGAATTGGTGGCGCGTTCTCGTAAAGTCCGATCTCGGAATGCTAAGAGTTCTATAATAGGGAGGGAGTGGTGGCGCTCTGCGTGCCCGGCAGTCTAGCTTCGCCGGTGCATACCACCGGGGCGAACAGGGCGAACACTTCCCCACCTCCGCAGACAATAATGCAACAACTGAGAGCGATGCGATGGAACGCAGTATACTACCGCTCTAGACATATTTTATTATCTCCCAACTACATGCTCAATGCTCAGGGTTCAACAAATTGTCAAAACACGAGTCTTCCATTTATCCTGTCTTCTTCAGAAGTGGACGAGCTTGAAATGCAGAAAATTACTACTTCCTTCAGAAAAAAATGACAGTAGTATCCTATAGGTCTGACAGGTACTCTAATTTGGTGCTTCTTTCCGGATAGCTAAAGTGAATCAGAATCCGAAGTAAACAGTTTATGCTAATCATTCACCACTTTCATGTTATTTCAACAAAAACATACTCAATAACGACAGTATCATAGTAATGAGAACAGAAAAAAACCGGGAAGACCTTTTGGATCAAGTTTCATTTTATATTCGATACATATGTTATATCCAATATTTTTTGAGGTTTAAAAAAAAACTATTTTTTACACAAGAATTGATAATAACGTCATGCTTATTAACCTGCGCCAGAAATCTTGTTGTGAACTTTTAACTGGGATGCAAAAGAAACACCCAGGATAAGTATCAAGTCGATATTTTTTGGTGACAATTTCGAAAGTACATCCAATTATTGTATTAATTTTTTCAGTTTTCATAGATACTTTAATTTGGTCCTTCGAGCTGGATTGCTCAAGTGATTCAAGAGAACCAAGGATCTTAATAGAAAATTTTGTTCCTTTTACTCGTTTTCGGGAGTCTATAAATCTCTCCCAATTAACAAAAAGCCTTAGTCCTTCCTGCACACCTTATGGTCGGTCAATAATTTTCCTCTCTCCTTCCTCTTGTGAGAAGAGCACAAAGGAAAGGAGCAGGTTCCACCTTGGCAGGAACTACGACGCACTGATTAAAAATTATCACCCAGCGACTACAAAAGGGGCACTCACTTGTCCCCTCCTCTCTTTTGCAACAGCTTTTTATTTATTCCCTCTTGAGGCCTCACCAAAGGCTAAACAATCTGTGGTCGTGGGGCTAGCGAAGTAGAAAACTTAGCAGACGAATTAAAAGTTCCTCGGCAGAGGACACGAGTTCTCGCTCGAGGGTGTGGTATGTACCCAAGACATGGGGTGAAAATCCGGAAAGACGAAGTGTCTTCTTACAAGATTCTACAAATATTGTACTAAAGGCTTAATACCTCTCAGGAATCCTTTTATGAAATTTCAATTTTTGATTTATTGGATAAATTTTACAATGTTATAATTAACCTTCAGATATTAGACTTTACTTTTACTGCCCAAGTATCAAGAGTTAGCCACCTAAGCATCTTTCTGAAAACTACAAAAATTGGTAGTTTCTTAATACCTATGTACCTGCAGCTTATACAAAAATTATAACTCCTGTGCCTAATCTATCATAGGGATCACCTTTAGGCATTATCTGCCAAACCTTTTTGCGCAGATCTGTTAATTTCTTTGTTTGAATCTAATAATTTTGGGTGAGAGAATTAATTTAAAGAATAGGTGGAAGCAGCTTCACTACTTAAACATCAGGAGTTATCTACGTTAGCACCTTTCTGATAACTACAAAAATTGAGAGTTTCTTAGTACCTCGTACAGCTAGAAACATTATGACTTCAGCTTCTAATCTATCATAAGAATCTCTCTCAAGCATCCTCTGCCAATTCATTTTGTACAGATTTGTTGTGCTGATAACAATCACACAATTAACCTTCTGTTATTAAAATATATTTATTTTCATTAAGCAAATATCAGGAGTTAGCCATCTCATCACGTTTCGAAAAATTACAAAAATTGGAAGTTTCCTAATACCTATCCCTACAGTTACAAAGATAACTAACTCCTTTTTCTAATCTATCATAGGAATGTCTTTGAAGTATTCTTTACTAAATCTCTTTGTACAGATCTGTTAATTTCTGGAAACAGTTGTGCTGGTAATAATTTTATAATTAACCTTCGGCTATTAA
>CAKNYM010050725.1:216722-231216 GCA_932195095.1 Andricus curvator
GATCATCATAACTCCTTTTTCTAATGTATCATAGGAATGTCTTTGAACTATCCTTTGCTAAATCTCTTCGTACAGATCTGTTAATTTCTGGAAACAGTTGTGCTGGTAACAATTTTACAATTACCCTTCTGTAATTGAAGTTCATTTATTTTCACAACCAAAATATCAGGATTGAGCCACCTATCTGAAAACTACAAAAATTTAAAGTTTCTTAATACCTATACCTACAGTTACAAAGATCATCATAACTCGCGTGTCTAATCTATCATAGGAATCTCTCTGAAGCATTCTCTGCCGAATCTCTTGGCGCAGATCTGGTAATTTCTTTGTGTGAATTTGGTAATTTCTTTGTGTGAGAGAATTGATTTGAAGAAGAGATGGAAGAAGCAGTTGTGCTGGTAACAATGCATTCCTTCTTGGGGACTTATTACAGAATCGAACGCACTTGTATCAGGTTCGAATCCATCGCTAAGATACATACAATACAAGAAGAAGAAGAAGAATCCCATTATAAATGGTGTGTGTGAGCTGAGCAGGGCAAGGGCAGGGATCGATGTTTGCGTATAAGGGGAATACATATAGTAATACGGGGTATGGGATGGCACATTCCAAGACCCATTCAGTCGGCCATGCTACCCGTTGTCAGACATGCTCACAGACAGACAGGCAGACGTTCGAACGAACCTTTTCTCAATCAGACCAATGCATTTTAAGATAATTGTCTCTCTCGTCCTGGTCCTGATCCTGATATCCTGCCTGTCTCTTGACCGTTTCACTCGATTCAAAGCTTTCTCAGGGATTCACGACGAGGTACACTTTACAGACCAACAACTCCAGACAATTCACGGCTTGAGGTATTTCTTACATATAAAGGGAATGCGAGGATCGTTTGGACAAAATAGACTAAGGGACAAGGAAATTGTGGATAAAGGAATCGGAAAACTTAATAATAATAAGCTTCGAATTCAGTTATTCATTATACAGAAAACACCGATCATCAAATGTCCACCGATTCGGTGCTGTTTTTTGTTGCAACAAAAATGAGACACCGGAGAATGAGAATGCAGCTGTGTTCATGTTAGAGTTTTAGACTTGAAGTTTTCCCATTTTTAGAAAAAAAAGTCGTATTTGTACACATAAAAAACAGGGTTTCAATTGTGTTTCAGGTCATTTTCTTAAAAACTCATTTCGAACTTTAGTCATGTTCACTTTCTTGATTAATGTCCAAACGCAAAAACAATTAAATTGCTTTAAATATTCGTATTGCTCAATATGAACCAATTATGGTTTGAGTTTATTTCAGTACATTCTGACGCCGTTTCTTTGTTCAAAATAAAATATTTTTTTCTGTCTTCTGGTTCTTCAAATTTCAATTTGAATAACGATTGCCATGATGTTAGAAAAATTATAACAACCAAAGAGATGGATTTTTAACTGAAATAATGAATTTTGAACCAAACCAAGAATTCCCAACCAACAATGGAATACTTGAACTTTCAGTTGAAAAAATTAATTGTTAACAAAAAAAATCGAATTTTGAACAGAATAGTTGAATTTTCAACCAAAGAGGTAAATTTTCATATAAAATTGTGAATCTTTAACAAAAAAAGGCATTTTTAAGAAAGTAGTTCAACTTTCAACCAAAGATTTCAGTTTTCAACCTTCCAAGATAAAGTCTAAAAAAAAACTAAAAGTTGATATTTTAACCAAGAAAGATTTTAATTATAAATGAAAAAAAGTTCAATTTAACTGAAGAAGACAATTTATATTTTTTTGAGATTAATTCTATACCAATAAAGATCAATTTTCAAAAAAAAAATAAATTCAATTTTAAATAAAAAAACAATGGAATTCAATAAAAAAAAAGTTTCCACAAAATAGTTGAATCCTCAACCAAATAGTTAAATTTTCAACTAAAAAAATGTACTTATAACGAAAAATGAAATAGTAATTATTTAAATTAACAAAATGAAGTTTCAATAAAAAAACAAATTGCCAACAAAAAAATTAAATTTTCTACCAAATAATGGATTTTCAACCGAAGAGATGAATTTTCATCTAAAATGATGAATCTTAAACTAAAAAAACAGTTTTAAACAAAGTAGTTCAACTTTCAACCAATTAGTAAAGTTTTCATTGCAAAAAATGAATTTGGTGCCTAGAAGATTAATTTTCTACCAAAAGAGACGAATTTTCAGCACAGATTCATTTTATAACAAACGATATAAATTTTCAACAAAATACGTGAAATTTTGAATCAAATAGTTGAATTTTCAACTAAAAAAGATCAATTTTAAAACAAAAATGAAATACATAAACTTTCAGTTAAAAAAATTAATTTTCAATTAAAAAAAAAAGAAATTTGAACAAAATAGTTGAATTTTCAACCAAAGAGATGAATTTTCATCTAAAACTATGAATATTCAACCAAAAAAGATTTTCATTTTAAATAAAAAACGTTTGATATTGCAACCAAAAAAGATTTTCATTCTAAATCAAAAACAGTCGAATTCAACCAAAAAATAAAATTCATTAGATATTGTTAAAGAATTATTTTCTACCAATAAAGACAAATTTTTAGGAAAACACATGAAATTTCAACCAAAGACTTGAATTTTTAATCAAAAAAGGTCTAATTTCTACAACAAAATTTTAATTTGAAATAAAGGAAAAATGGAATTCAACCAATAAATAAAATTTTCAACAAAATAGTTGAATCCTCAATCAAATAGTTAAATTTCCAACAAAATCAGATCAATTTTCAACAAAAAATGGAATAGTACAAATTTAAATTAATAAAAACAATTTTTAACAGAAATAATCAATTTTTTAACAGAATAATTAAATTTTCAACTAAATAATAAAAATTTCAAAGGTTCAATTTCTACAAAAACATTTTAATTTGAAATAAAGGAAAAATGGAATTCAACCAATAAATCAAATTTCCAACAAAATAGTTGAATCCTCAACCAAAAAGTTACATTTCCAACCAAAAAAGATCAATTTTCAACAAAAAATGGAATAGTACAAATATAAATTAACAAAATAAATTGTTAACAGAAATAATCAATTTTTTAACAAAATAATTGATTTTTCAACTGAATAATGAAATTTTCAACCCAAAAGACAAATTTTTAACACATTAAATTCTTTTCAACTAAAAAAGATAATTTTCCAACAAAAATGGAAAAGTTAAATTACGATAAAAAAGGATTTTCAAACAAAAAAAGAAAAGGATTTTAAACAGATATGACGAATCTTCTACAAAAAAAATGAATTTTCAATAAAGGAGTTCAACTTTCATTCAAGTGGTTGATTTTTTAATTAAAACAAATAAATACTAAACGAAAAATGTAATAGTTGATATTTCAACCAAAAAATACTGTAATTTTAAATAAAAAACAGTTTAATTCAACAAAAAAGATGAATGATTTTGAAACAAGAAGATGAAATCAGTCATTTTGAGTGACGTCATCAGTAACTTTCGCTAGTGAAATCAGTAATTTTGAATGATATAACCAATAGATAACTTCACAAATTAAATCAGTCATTTTGATTTATCTAATCCGTTACTTTCAATGTGTTAATCAGTAAATTATGGATAATTTCATTTATTTAGTTATAATTTTATTTTATCATATTATTTATTGAATTTAATTCAATTATGGTTAATTTGAATTATTTATTTAATTAAGTATCTACGTGTACTGGAAAAATCCAGCTATTCTTATCAAAATTTCGGTACGCGTAGCCATTAAAATGAATAAATTTAACGAAGAATTTTAATTTAGAAATAATTTTGCAATTTTATTATAGCAGACAAATCAGTCACTTGACTGAAAATCAGTCATGTCAGGTGACTGATTCAGTCATCAATATTGACTGATTCATATGTTAGAACGCCTATTTTGTCAGCAGAAATGAGTGATTTTTCAGTCAAAGCATGCTTGATTAATTTAATCAGTCAAATGTTGACTGATTCAAAGTTTGAGTATACAGAAGAAACTGAACGCGCGCGTCGCGCTCAATTGACGTTGCTAGAAATAAAAAAATAAAAAAATAAATAGATAAATATAAAAAATAGAATAAAGTAGATAAAATTTAAAATGGAATTTAAAAATTGTTTTTGAGTAGATGGTTTGTTCTGTATGGAAATAATGTCGACGGGACGTCGATAAGGCGGAGAGCGCGTGATTTGGCAATGCGCGACCGCCACCCGAACGGACTATAAAAATCTTATCGACGATCTCAGCAGGGTGGGGGTGCTTAATATTAATGTCTCCTCCACCGCGGAGGTTTCGTGCATCTCTATATAGCGGGTGATCTCTGAGTTCCAAGAAAAATCGTTTCAGTATGCAATATCGGTCCATACAATCTATCCTTTTAATCTTTTCATAACTTTATCTCTTTCGGTTGAAAAAAAATTATTTTTTACGGGATTGCAAAGACAGATTCTTAGAAACAGTGGACAAAAGAGAGATAAACAATCTAATAAAATAATTCAAAGATATTTCAACTTGGAGGAAAGTACAGCAGAAATTCGATATCTTTTGGACTAAAAGTGAATTTTCTCTAAAAGAAAATGCGTAAATTATTGCGTTATGATTTTTTTAATTATGTTAAAATATTTAACGAACAAGTTTGAATTTTTTAACAAATAGTTGAATTTTCAACTAAATAGGTGAATTTTCAACAAAGAAGATTAATTTTCTACGAAAAAAGATGAATTTTCAACAAAATAATATAATTTTAACTGAAGAAATGAATTTTCAAATAAAGCGATGAATCTTTGAGGAAAAAATAAATAAATTTTTATTTAAATAATTTAATTTTCAACCAAAAAGATGAATTAACGACAAAGAAGATTGCTTTTCTACCAAAAGAAACATATTTTCAATGAAAACATAAAATCTCAAGCAAATAGTTGAATTTTCAACTAAAAAAGATAAATTTTCAACCAAAAATGGAATAGTTCATCTATCCGTTAAAAAAATTATTTATCAACCAAAAAACAAAACAAATTGTCAGAAAAATAGTTAAATTTTTCAACCAAAAAGATTAATTTTCTACCCAAAAAGTCGAATTTTCCACAAAATACATGAAGTTTCAAGGAAATAATTGAATTTTCAAATACGAAAAATCAGTTTCGAACGAAAAATGGAAATTTTAAATTTTTAGTTAACAAAATTAATTTTCAAGTAAAGAAAAACAAGTTTTAAACTTGGATTTTTCAAACAAATAGATGAATTTGCAACCAAGATTATCTACAGAAAAAAAAAGAATTTTCGAAGGAAACATAAACCAAAAATGGAAAAGTTAAATTTTGAGTTAAAAAAATTAATTTTCAAGAAAAAAAAATGTTTGAACAAAATATAATATTTTTTAACTAATGAAATTAATTTTTAACTGAAATGATGAATTTTCGACTAAAAAAATTAATTTTTAATCTAATATTTGGATTTTCAACCAAAAAGATGAGTTTGCAACCAATAAGAATAATTTACTACCTCAAAAAACGATTTTTCAACAAAAACATACAATTAAAAAATTTTAAATTTCAAGCAAATAGTTGAATTTTCGAATAGAAAAGCTAAATTTTCAAACAAAAATGAAATAGTTATTATTTCCGTTGAAGATATTATTTTTCAACAAAAAAATATTATCAATAAAAAAGTTAAATTTGTAACTAAAAAGATTACTTATCAACTTGAAAAAATAATTTTCCACTAAAAAAGTCAAATTTTCAACAAAATATGTGATGTTTCAACCAAATAGTTGAATTTTCATATACCAAAAATGGAAAAGTCAAATTTTTGGTTAAAAAAATCAATTTTTAAGAAAATAAAAACCAATTGTAAAGAAAACAGAATATTTTTTAAGTCAACAAATTAATTTTGAACTGATATGATGAATTTTGGACAAAAAAATTTAATTTTCAATCTAATAATTGGATTTTCAACCAAAAATATGAATTTTTAACCAACAAGATTAATTTTCTACCAAAAAGACGAATTTCCAACGAAAACATGAAATCTCGAACAAATAGTTCAATTTTCAAATTAAAAAAGCTGAATTTTTAAGCAAAAATGGAATAGTTATTATTTTTGTTAAATTTTTTTTTTCAACAAGAAAAGATTATCAACAAAATAGTTGAATTTTTAACTAAAAAGATGACTTATCAACTTAAAAAATTAATTTTCCACTGAAAAAGTGATATTTTCAACAAAATATGTGAAGTTTCAACCAAATGGTTGAATTTTCATATACAAAAAATGGAAAAGTCAAATTTTTTGGTTAACAAAATTAATTTTTAAGTAAAGGGAAACAAATTTTAAAGGAAATAGAATATTTGTTAACTAAAGAAATGAATTTTTAACTGAAATGTTGAATCTTCGACAAAAAAAAATTAATTTGAATCTAATAATTGGATTTTCAACCGAATAGATTAATTTTTAACAGCAAGATTAATTTTCTACCAAAAAAGAAAAATTTCCGTAAAAACATTAAGTTTTAAAAAAATATTTGATTTTTCAAATAAAAAAGATTAATTTTTAATCAAAAATGCCATAGGTAATATTCCAGTTGAAAAAATTAGCTTCTAACAAACAAAAAAAACAAATTTTCAACATTTTTAACAAAAAAGTCGAATTTTCAACAAAATACATGAACTTCCAACCAAATTGTTGAATTTTGAACTAAAAATTTCAATTTTCTACCAAAAGTGGAATGTTTAACCAAAATATAAATTAATAGTTAATCTAAATGAATTTCAAATCACAAAACTCAAATTTCAACTAAAAATCGAATAGGTAAATTTTCAGTTAAAAAAAATTATTTCCAACAAAAGAGAAAAGATTTTTTTAAAGTTAGTTAAATTTTAAAATAAAAAGATGAATCTTCAACTAAAAAAAATCAAAGTATTTTCAACAGAATATTTATATTTTCCAGCCAAGAGCTGAATCTTTCACCAAATATATAAATTTTTTACAAATTGGTTCAAATTTTAACCAAGTAGTTGAGTTTTCAGTGAAAAAGATTAATTTTTAATCAAAAACTTTAATTTTCTACTAAAGAAGATCAACTTTGAACCAAAAAAAAGTATTTTTAACAAAATACGTCATTTTTACAAAACAAGATGAATTTTCAACCAAGAAAGAGTTTTCAGGCAACAAAGAAAAAAAAAACTTTAACCAAATTGTTACATTTGTAAGCCAAAAAGACGCATTTTCCCCAATGCAGTTGAATTTTTACCCGAAAATATGAATATTCATCAACAAAGTTAATTTTCAAACAAATAGTTGAATTTTCTACAAAAATTTTCAACAAAATAGTTAATCAAATTTTCAACCATAAAAGAAGAATTCTCAACTGAAAATATCATAATGATCGAATCAATTTCAAATCAGGCAGATTCTACATTTAAAATCTCAGAATCTCCTAGCGATGAAACATGTTTTTTCTCCCTCTTTTTTCATCTGGTTATTTTCCTCTCTAATGAGCCGAAAAGTGAGGAAGTTTAGAAGTCTGTTTTTTCATTCTAAATATTTTTCATGCTCATTTTGCATAAAATTATTCATGATAAAATAGATTTCTGATCGATCTTAATTTAAAAATTTTTTAGAGTAAATTAGGCGATACTTATTTTTCCGATTAAAGAAAACAAAATTTTCCAAGTCTTTACGAGTATTTGAATGTTGATTTCCATTTTTTTTTAAATTTGATTAAAAAAAATTATTATTTCTTTTTTCCTTAACGTTCTCGATTCTCCCGTTTCGTTTCGAGTCCAGAAATAATTTATCACGAGCTACCCTGTTGTCCCAAAATCCCTCGACGGATCGCGAAAAACGGCACTGAATTTCATTGAGTTCATGCAAAGCCGTCGCTAATAAACACAATTCTTCAAACGTCCAAAAACCGATTTAAGCGACTAAAGCGATCCGCGAGACGCCAGTCTACTTGGAAGAAAAATGCTTTCGCTAAACTGGAAAGTGACGTTTACGATTGAGTGTTTTATTGCAAATCTCCAGTCGGTACAAAATGTATACCACTTACTAGAAACGAAGTAAACGTTTCGGTTTTTGCCAATCGAAAAAGGTAATCGAATGAAGTAAATAAGTAATTTATCAAGTTATCGAGAATAATCTAACAAGTTCAGTAAATGGCAACCATAGTTTCTGAAAGCTCACTGATAAATTTAATCAAAATAAATTTCAAAAATGAAATTCCTGAAAATTAAAAAAAAATACTACGATCAACTTTCTTTAACTTTTGAATGTCTGAGTTCAAATTGAAAGAACCAAAATGAAAAAAGAAGATTCCTCTTTTTTAATATTATTTTTGCTTCCTCATAGAGAAAGCTTTGTAATGGTAACATTTTTGAAAATTTTTAAGTTCATCTAATTAAACGTTCCTCAATTTTATTCCGAAATCTCTAATACAACGTTTTAAGCAATTGTCCGGATTTGTGTGTGTATATATATATTTTGAAACTGACAGAAGGATTTCTGAAAATATTTATTGCATTTTTTTTAGCACTTGATAATATTTAAAAAATCAGTTTTTTACCGTACAACTTTTTTCATTAACATAATTCAAAGTTGATGCAAGAACATAAAAGATTCCTTGGTTCGAGACGATCAGATTGACCCATAAATTTTAATATATTTTATTAAAGAGTAAGGAAGTTATGGTAAGTTATATATTTTTTAAATCGATTTTTATAGTAAAATATTTTCATTCTCATATTTTAAAGTTGATGCAATAATAGAAAAGATGTGTTGATTCAAGCCGAATCGATTGACTTATAGCATTGATACATTTTATTGAAGAGTAAGGAAGCTATGGTAATGCATAATATTTGAAAATACGGTTTTTTACAGTAAAACTTTTTTCTTCAACATAATTTAAAGTTGATGCAAGAATAAAGAAGATCCAAAGTTGATGCAAGAATTGAAAAGACTTTTCAGCATGAATTTTGAAATAAAATAATTCTAACAATATTTATAAAAAAATTATAAGGCTGAGAAAGGGATAGGGTGCGACAGAACTTTAATCTTTTTGGGTTAAAAATACAACTATTCGTTTAAAATTAATCTGATTTGTTTGTAGATTCAACTGTTTTGTTAAAAATTTGATTCTTTAGTTTATAGTTAACTATTTTTTATTTATAATTAAAATCTTCTTTGGTTGAAATATCAGCTACATTTTTTGTTAAGAATTTAAATTTTGGTTGGGAATTCAACTACTTGGCTGAGAGTTGAACTGCTTTTTTCAAAGATGATTTTTCTTTTTGAAAATTCATAATTTTAGTTGAAAACTAATCTTTTTGGTGTAGAATTTCACCATTTGTTTTAAAATTAATCTTTTTGCAGAAAATTGATTTTCTGGGTTGAAAATGCATTTTTTTTGGTTAAAAATTGAATTTTTTGTTAAAAAGTTATGTATTTTGTTGGAAATTGATCTTTTTTTTGTATAAAATTAATTGCTTTGGTTGAAAATTTATCGATAGATTTGAAATTTTTTTATTTTGTTCTTCTTGTAAGTGTTAGGAGGGTGAGGGGGATCGACATGCAAATGGTGTAAAATCCGAAATTTGAAACATTTTAGGCCCTGTGAAAGAGTAAAGGTGTGAAAGAGTGAAATACAGAAAAACAGAGACAAAGCCATACAAAGAAAGAGAGAGGAGAACAAAATGAGGTAGGGGTAGTGAGTAAAAGATTGTAAGAATAAAAGAGAAGAAGATTAAGAGTAACAGAGAGAGAATGTGAAAGAGTAAATGAGTGGAACAGGAAAAGAGTGAAAGAGTGAAATATAGAAAATCAGAGTTGAAGCAAAAACAAAGCCATAGATAGACAGAGAAAGGAGGAAAAATAAGGAAGCGATAGAGAGTAAGAAAGTGTAAGAGTGAATGAGTAAAAGAGTGGAAGAGTGAAATAGTGGAAGAGTAAAAGAGTGAAGCAGTGTACGAGTAAAAGCATGAGAATGAAATAGTGAAAGAGTAAAAGGGTGAAATACAGAAAAGCCGAGACAAAGTCATAAAAAGATAGAGAAAGGAGAAAAAATAAGGTAGGAGTAGAGAATAAAAGAGTATAAGAGTGAAAGGGTAAAATACAGAAAAAACAGAGACAAAGCCATGGAAAGAAAAAGAAAAAGTAGACAAAATAAGTTGAGTAGAGAGTAAAAGAGTACAAGAGTGGAAGAGTAAAAGAGAGGGAGAGAGAAAGAGAAAAGGAGTAAAGGAGTGATGGAGTGAAGGTGTGAAGGATTAAAATGGAGAAAGAGAGAAAGGGTGAAAGGGTAATAAAAGAAAAAGTGAAACAGTAAAAGAGTAAGAGAGTGAAAGGGTGGAAGAGAGAAAGAGTGAAAAAGTGAAGAAGGGGAGGAGTGAAGGAGTAAAGGAGTGAGAGAGAGAGAAGGAGTGAAGGATTGAAGGAGTGAAAGAGTAAAGGAGTGAAGGTGTGAAAGAATAAAATGGAGAAAGAGAGAAAGAGTGAAAGGGTAATATAGAGAAAGAGTGAAACAGTGAAAGAGTGGAAGAGAGAAAGAGTGAAAAAGTGCATAAGTGAAGGAGAGAAGGAGTGAAGCAGTGAAGGAGTAAAGGCGTGAAGGAGAGAAGGAGTGAAGCAGTGAAGGAGTGAAGGAGTAAAGGCGTGAAGGAATGAAGGAGTGAAGGATTTAAAGGGAGAAAGAGAGAAAGAGTGAAAGTTTGAAAGTTTGAAAGAGTGAAAGAGTAATTGAGAGAAAGAGTGAAACAGTAAAATGGTTATAGGGTGGAAGAGTAAAAGAGTGAAAAAGTGTAAGAGAGAAAGAGTGAGAGAGAGAGAGAAAGAGTCAAATAGTTGAAGAGTGAAAGAGTCAAAAAGTAAAAGAGTGAAATAGTGAAAGAGTAAAACAGTAAAATATTGAAATAGAAAAAGACTGAATGATTTAAAGAACGAAATGGTCAAAAAGTGAAAGAGTAAAGAGTGAAACAGTAAAAGAGTGAAAGAAAAACACAGAAAAGCATAGTCAATGCAGAGACAAAGCCATACAAAGAAAGAGAAAGGAGAGAAAAAATGAGGTAGGGGTAGAGAGCTTCGAAGAATAAGGCAAGGATAATCGAAGCAATCGAATAGTGGCATTCGCAAGAGACGAGGGCGTTGGGCCGCGAAATGAATTCCTCCCCAGAAGGTGAGGAAGGAGGAGGTGAATCTAAGGGTGTTGGTGGACGGAGAGAGAAGGGAAAATGCGCCCAACCCCAACTTAGGAGTTGGGCACCAAAAAGCGAAGACTGCTCGGAGAATGATAACGCCACGTTAGAACGAAGATTTGTGAATACATTAGAGAGAGAGTGAGTGAGTGAGGGGTTGAGGAAGGGAGGGGTGTGTCAGTCCTCCCTATGGAAAACGGACGAGGTTCTCTCCACGCGTATTTTATCTGCCAGGATCGAACGAATCGAGGGTCGCTCTCTGAAAAGTCTACAACTCCGATCGCGTCCTTTCCTTATCAACCTCGACACAAAGTGCAGACCGGACTCTTCCTAAGAAAGAAAAACGTCCTCGGTTCGACCATCCTTTAAATTAAGACATCTTCGGTTTGTCCAAACATCAAGTTTCACCAGGGTGCCCTATAATCACATTTCTCGGCAGTCAGAATGGAGTTCTTCATTCCTTGAAAGTTAAGAAAAAGTGCTCGGAATTATCTATACCCTCTATGTGGAGGAGGATTATGCTAATTTGTGGAAAAGCTTTATGTTGATGGCGTTTAGGGGTGGAGAACTTTTTCCCTGGATTTTAGCAGGGAATGAAAGAATGCTTGAAATTCTACTAATATTTTTTGGGCATTTCTACAACTCGATGCCGTCATGTTCAAAAACGTCTCTCGGAGTGTACGTTCAAAACGAATAATTTGGCGATGGTCGTCTGAAAGAAGAACTCGGCTTTTTGAGTGGTTTCAAATATTATTTCGAATTCTTCTGAATTCTTTTGAGTTCTTTGAATTTTATGCATCCCCCTCAATTTCTCAAATTCGTCCGAATTCCCTGAATACCTTGAATTATTTGATGTCCTGGAGTTGCCTGAATTTTCAAAATGAAAACATTGAGTTCGCGTTTCCTGAATTCCAAAGACTTTAAAATAATGCCAAGAACTCAGAGAAATTCAGGAGAACTGAAGATTCCGAGAATTCACAATATTGAAAAAATTCAGAAATTTAAAGTAATTTAGAAAATTCAGATAATTTCGGGAATTTATCAAATTTAGACAATTCAATGAATTTCAGGGATGTCAGAGAATTTAGGGAATTCAAGGACTTTGGAGAACTCAAGGAATTCAGGAAGTTGAAGGAATTCAGGAAATTCAGATAATTTCAGGAATTTAGGGAGTTCAGAGAATTTAAGGGCTTTCAGAGAATTTCAGGGAATTCTTAGCATTCATGGAGTTTAAGGACTTCAGATAATTAAAAGAATTTGAGGCGTCATGAATTTGAAGGAATTCAGGGAATTGAGGAAATTCAAAAAATTAAGAAAATTTCAGGAATTCAGGGAAATGAAGGATATCAGAAAATTCAGAGATTTTAAGGGATTTCAAAGAATTCAAGGAATTCAGGAAACTGAAAGAATTCAAGAAATTAAAGGAATTGAAAAAATTTAGGAAATTGAAGGAATTCAATAAATTCAGAAAATCTCAGAAATTCTCAGAAATTGAGGGAATTCAGAGAAATGAAGGATTTCAGCGAATTCAGAGATTTTGAGAGATTTTAAAGAATTTAAGAAATTTGTGGAATTGAAAGAATTAAGGGAATTAAAAAAATTCAAGTAATTTAAAAAATTTCGGCAATTAAAGGAATTCGAAGAATTGAAGGAGTTCAGAGAATTTAGAAAATTCAAGGAATTTAGAGATTTTAGAGAATTCAGGAAATTCAAGGTATTGGGTACTTCAGGTAATTCAATGAATTTATGCAATTAAGAGACTTTAGGTAATTTAGTTAATCCTGAAAATTGAACGAATTCTGAGAATTGAATGAATTCTGAGAATCGAAGGAATTCTGAGAATTGAAGGAATTCGGAAATTTTAGGGAAGTTAAGAATTCAAGAATTTTGAAAATTAAAGAAATACATTGATATGCAGAAAGTCACAGAATTGAAGGAGTACAGATACTAATTTATAGAATTCAAGGAAATCAGCGAATTTAAGAAAATCAGCAAATTCAAGGAATTCATGGAATTCAAAGGTTTCCAGAAATTAAGCAAATTCTAGGAATTCAAGAAATTCGGATAATTTCAGTAATTCAGTAAATTTCAGGAAATTTAGGGATTTCTGAGAATCGAAGGAATTCCAGAAATTGAAATTGAATCCAGAGTATTCAAGGAATTCAGAGAATTGAAGAGTATTAACGAATCAAAGGAATTCAGCGAATTTGAGGAAATCATCGAATTCAAGGAATTCAACGAATGAAAAGAATTCAGCGAATTCAAAGAATTCGGCGAATTCATGGAAATGAGCGAATTCAAGGAATTCATGAAATTCAGAAGATTCAAGGAATTAAGGAAATTCAAGTAATTCAAGAAATTTCAGGGAATTCAAGGAAATTAGGGATATCTGAGAATCGAAGGAATTCCAGAAATTGAAATTGAATCCAGAGTATTCAAGGAATTCAGAGAATTGAAGGTTATTAACGAATCAAAGGAATTCAGTGAATTTGAGGAAATCAGCGAATTCAAGGAATTCAGCGAATGAAAAGAAATCAGGGAATTCAAAGAATTCTGCGAATTCAAGGAAATGAGCGAATTCAAGGAATTCATGAAACTCAGAAGATTCAAAGAATTGAGGAAATTCTAGTAATTCAAGAAATTTCAGGGAATTCAAGGAAATTAGGGATATATGAGAACCGAAGGAAATCCAGAAATTGAAATTGAATTCAGAGTATTCAAGGAATTCAGAAAATTGAAGGGTTTTAACGATTTGAAGGAATTCAGCAAATTTGAGGAAATCAGCGAATTCAAAGAATTCAGCGAATTCAAGGAATTCATGAAATTCAGAGTATTCAAGGAATGGAGGAAATTCAAGAAATTCAGATAATTTCAGGAAATCAGGAAATTTCGGGGAATTCATGGAATACAGGGATTACTGAAAATTGAAAAACAGCCATACCACGCTGAAAAAACCAGTTCTCGTCAGATCACTGAAGTTAAGCAGCGTTGGGCGCGGTTAGTACTTGGATGGGTGACCATTCGAGAAAACCGAGTGCTGTTGGCACATCGTGGGTGTGGGGTGAGCCCACACTTGTAGTTATTTTTTACTACAAGCTATCAACCTAGAAACACTACCCGAATCGGGTAGTGTCACGCCTACCCTGAAAGGGAAATGGCTTAATGGAAGGAATTGAGAGAATTTTAGGAATCCAGAGTATTCAAGAAATTCAAAGAATTGAAGGGTTACATCGAATTAAAGGAATTCAGAGAATTAAAGATGGTGGAATGATGAAATTCAAGCAGCCCAGCGAGAAAAGAAAAAAG
>CAKNYM010050725.1:231616-245181 GCA_932195095.1 Andricus curvator
GAGAGATTGATCAGCAACCTGGGTCGGAGCAGTGTTGCGGAGTAAACATGTCATTTAAATAAATAACACGAGAATTCCAGATCAATCTAAAATATATATACCTAACACTTATCTACCTATCCACCTCATACCTATATTCCTACCTACCTTATACCTATATACCCATATGCACACTACTATTCCCCAACCGAGCAAGTCACGCCTACCCCGAAAGGGAAATGGCTTAATGGTATAATAATAATAATAATAAAAGAAAGTTAGAGATTTGCAGGAATATTAAGAATTCCTGAATTCAAGAAATTCGGAATATTCAAGAACTTCAAGAAAAACACGCAATCCAAGGATTTCAGGGAATTCATAAGAATTAAGGTTTTCAGATAATTTGTAGAATATCAGGAAATTTAAGAGATTTCAGAAAATTTCCGGGATTTCAGAGAAGTTAGGGAATTTAAGGAATTTGAGGAATTCAGGAAATTGAAGGAATTTATGGTATTTAGAGAATTCAGAGAATTTCACGGATTTTAGAGAATTTAGGAAATTGAACGAATGAAGAGAATTAAGTAGATTCCAGGAATTCAAAAGGTTCGAGTAATTTAGCGAATGTAAGGAATTCTGCGAATCGAGGAAAATTAGAGAATTCAAGAAATTCAGAGGAAAAGTGACACAGTGAATGGGAGAAAGATTGAAAAAGTGAAATAGAGGAATATATAAAAACAGTGACAAACTCATAGCAAGGAAAGAGAGATAACGAGAGTGTAGAGAGTGAATGAATGATATAAAGAAAAATAGAGAAAAAGACATAGAAAGAAAGAGAAAGGAGGGAAAAAATGAGAAAGAAGGAAGAGTATAAGATTGTAAAGAGTGGAATGGAGAAAACAGAGAAGTCATAGAATGAAAGAGAAAGAAGAAAAAATGATGTAGGAGAAGAGAGTGAAAGAGGATAAGTGTGTAAAGAGTTAAAGAGTGCTCTTGAGGAAAGGAGTAAGGAAATAACGCACACGATGTTGGTCGTATTAACGCGATAACGCGTGACATAAAAGTTGAGGACGTTAACGTCAAGCTCAAAGACTCACTTAACACCCACCCGGTAGGGAAGGAAGCATATATGCATAAAAGATACGAGAGTGCCAGGTACCAACCTGGAATCCCCTTGTAACGTATGAACACCGGCGGGGCCAAGGTGGTATAGGAGTTTAATTGGTGGTAATATGAATCCGCGTAATATAAACCGCCATCAGTCTCTCGCCGGGAGAGTCGAAGAGAAAAAGAGAGAGAAGGAGAGAGAAAGGTTGGGAGAAGGTGCCTGAGGAAGAAAGAGAAACTTACTAGCCTCTGGTCGACACGCCGAACCGATGTCTCCACTTCTAATAACACAACCTCCTCTCTCTCTCTCTTTCTCTCTACGAACTTTTTTTCCCCAAGATAAAATTTGTAGCCTTTATACTGATTGCTGATTACCAACTCGGAACCTGTGATTTCAGGCTCTTAAGTACTGGTACATTGTATGGTCAGTTGTAGGAACGCAATTGTTTTGTGGTTCTTTTATATGTAGTTAAGGAAGATCTAGGGGAGCGGTATTTAAACAAAAATGTTATATAATTTACTTTTGAGGAAAAGAAAATATTTTTGAAAAAATTATCGAAAACCCTATTTAAACAACTCTGTGACCTTGAAACATCACATTCTGCAAAACGATGCATCAATAAGAATAAGAGTACGTAAAACAATTTCTGAAAGAGGAGAAAAAGGAAAAATTATGTTGGTCATCCGTTCCATAAGGAACGGAACGGATGATCAATATAATTTTTCCTTTTTCTGATCTTTGAGAAATTGTTTTACATCTTAATCACATTAGAAGGAAGGCTTAATCTACGACATTGATTTCTGAGTTTCTGGAAAGGTTTCTAAGGAGATTATTGTTTTTGTGGATTATTTCATAAAATCGCTTTGCGATACTATACAAATCCCGATTTTAGTGAAATTCTAGGAATTTTGAACACCCTTTTCGGCCCTTCTCTATCCATTTTAAACACGATATTGATAGTTGTTAATAATTATAAGCGAGAAAATAGGTTATGTTAGCTCCAATCACTAGCGGCCATATTAATTCACCCATCAACTGCGCCAATCAGACTGATGTTTACTTCTGACGCTGACCCAATCAGAATGCTTCGTCTTCCCGCAAAAATTTAAAAAGTATACTTTTTAAACATTAAAAAATTTCAAACTTATTTGAAAAAAACTTTCCTCAAGTTATTATATTTAATTTTCAGTGCTCTTTTAATTTCTCCACGAAAATAATATATTTGAAAATATGTAACAAGCCCATTTCAAGAATAATATAAGGGATTTTGTTTTAGAAAAATTAGTTCTAAAAAATAGTTTACAATCAAAAGAGACGAATTTTCAACTAAAAAGACGAATTTTCAACTAAAAAATATGATTTTTCTACCAAAACTGTAATAGTTCAATTTTCAGTTAAGCAGTTAATATTTAACAAAAAAGTAAAATTTGAACAAAGCATTTACATTTTAAACCAAAGAGATGAATCTTTAACCAAAAACATTAATTTTCAACGAACTAGTTTAACGTTTCACCAAGTAGTTGAATTTTCAAAAAAAAAAAAAAATTCTCAATAAAAAATGTAATAGTTTAGGTTTCAACCAAAAAATAATATAATTTTAGATCAATAAAAGTTTAATTCAACAGAAAAAAGAACGAATTTTCAACAAAATAATAAAATTTGTTACCAAAAGAGATCAATTTTCAACTAAAATTATGAATCTTCAACCAAAAAAATGAATTTTTAACAAATTAGTTCAAGTTTAAAACAAGTAGTTGAATTCTTAACTGAAAAAGATACATTCTTAACGGAAAATAGAATCGTTGCATTTTCAATAAAAAAGATTCATCTCCAAACAAAAAAAAGAAGGGTTGAGAATTCATTCTTTTTTTTTGGTTCAGAATGAATTTTCAACTAAAATTATTAATATTGAACCAAAAAAATCCATTTCTAAGAAGTAGTTAAAAATTCAACCAAGTATGAAAATTTTCAACTAAAAAAATTGATTTGCAATCAAAGAGTTGCTTTTTTTTAATGAGAAAATTCTACCAAAAAAGTTGAATTTTTTACCAAGAAAGATTTTTCAGCTCAGGAGTGAAAAAATTTTGAACAGTTACAATTTTTTCAAAAAAGGAGACAATTCGACCAAAAAAGTTGAATTTTTCACCAAGAAAGATTTTTCAGCCACGAAGTAAACAAAATTTTAACCAAATTTTAATTTTTAACTAATAGTTGAGCTTTGCACTAAGGTAGTTGAATTTTTCACCCCAAGAGACAAATTTTCAACAAAACAGTTACATTTTTAACCAAAAATGATGAATTTTTGAAAAAATTGTTGAATTTTTATTGAAACAATTAAATTTGTAACCATAAAGTTGCTTTTTTAATCAAAAAAGAAAAGATTTATAATCAAAGGGATGAATTTATATCTAAAAAACACATTTTAGTCGAAAAAGACAGAACATTTCAACCAAATTGTTGAATTTTCATCAAAAAAGTTAATTTTCAACTAAATAGTTGAATTTTTAACAAAAGAGGACGATTTTTTAACAAAAAATTTTAATTTTCAATCAAAAAAGATAAATTTTCAACAAAAATGTAGTAGCTGATGTTTTAACAAAAAATATGGTGACCTTATACAATTAACATTTGAATTCCACCAAAAAATAAACGAATTTTCAAAAAAATTGTTGAATTTTCTACAAAAAAGTTAATTCCAATCAAATAGTTAAATTTCGGGCCAAAAAAGGCGAAATTTTGACAAAAAATTTCATTTTTCCTAATTTTTTCAGTTTAATAATTGATGTTTCATTAAAAAAATATTTTAATTTTAGATCAATAACAGTTGAATTCAAGCAAAAATAAACGCATTTTCAACAAAATAGTTAAATTTGTTACCAAAAGTGATCAATTTTCAACTAAAATCATAATAATGAATCTTCAACAAAAAAAGAAGGAATTTTCAGCACAATATGCGAATTTTCGAACGAAAGAGATAAATTTTGACCCAAAACTGGAATTATTAAATGTTCGACCGAAAATTCATGAAATATTTTCAAATTTCGTTTGAACTTCTGAAAGTCCTAAATATCTTCAAAACTGACATGAATTTTTCCTGAGATATGGTAAAATGCAGTAAAATGAAAAAAAAATCTTTAAAATTATCTGGAATTTTTCTCATAGGGTGTAAAATGCCTAAAATCTAATTAAAACTCGAATTTAAGTGTTCAAAAACTTAAAAAAAATGAATAGTTATTCGAAATTTGTATTTTAAATTAATTTCCCCCTCTAATTCGAAAAATTACACAAAGGAGTAGCGCACGATTGATGAGGCTATTATTTCTAATACACAAAAGTAACTGAACAAGTGAATATAGTTAATTTTTTTTTTTCAATTGGCGAAGAAAAATTTGCATTTCGAAACCGGAAAAATAGCGACAAGTAGTTACTTTTCAAAAGTAACTTACCCACCATAGTTCTGTAATCTAAACTAATTTTTATCAATTTCGATATATTTTTAACTTGAGTTTGTCTAGGAGGAGCTTTCACTTGTATAAACTTCAAAAAAACTAAAATAAATTTGAAAGCTCTCGAAATAATTTAAAAAACTTTTTGCTCTTCTGAAAACTTTCTTACAATCAAAATGTACCTAAAAAATTCAAAGAACTTCAGGCTTTGATCATTTACATTGCTCTAGTCTTCTGAATTCTCTATAGGCTTATTTTGAATCTGAGAAAGCTACTAGAGATTCCAAGAAATGGTAAGATATTTTTTAGAGCCTCTGAAATTAATTTTCATTTCACAAGGCACCTAAAAATCACATTTTCTCCTGAACAAACTCAAATTACAAATCCATCAGGATTTTTGAATGTTGGGCAATTCTGGACTGCTGAGTGCTGCAATAATGACTCAGAGTGCTGCAAGCCACAAAAAATAGGGAGGATGTGTTTTCCGAACGGAAAAGCGCTCGGGGGGAAGGCGTTCGATGAGTCAGGATTTTTTTTAGGATCGAGAATGATAATTTACCGTAGGGGTGCTCTGTACGATTAGCAATCAATACCTCGAGCGATACCACCCCCTACCATATTCTATAGGACCATTAGAACCCCCTCCCCACCCCCTTTCTCGATGTCAATAAAATGAACTAAAAGCTGATCTTCCCCATTGGAAAAACGCTAGTCAGCCCTGCGGATAAAATTATGGCAATGATGTATGATTGAGAATGTTCTAAAAGCATCGACACTTCCAAATCCCAAATATCATCATCAATATTTCCGCCGTGCAAAATAAGAAAGCGCTATCTACGTTTTGGATTTGACCCTCGATTCACAGTTGTTTTCAATATATTTAAATGGAAAACAATTGTGAATCAGGGGACAAATCCTAAATTTTGTTTTTCTTGGTTTGTAGGGTGGCTCATTAAAAAAAAAATTTGATTTGTGGAGACACCACCCAAAGATGTTCCATTTGTTTAACAATAAGTGCAGTACAGAACTAGACAACCAAGATTTTTGACCGAAAATGGGGGTTTTGAGCGAAAAGTTTTTAAGAAATTAAATACATGTTGTGCTAAAAGGATTTCATAAATAGATTGAAAATCAAAAAGTACTTTTCTTTTTTTGTTGTATTGTCAAATCTCATACCTCTGAAATGTGCAAACTCGATTTTGTATGTATCATATAATTTTTAATGGCAAATAGAGATATTGTTCTATAGTTTTTTCTAAATATCTTATTTCATTCTTTATTTTTTGAATTTATTTTTTCTGTGCTTGTTTTTTTTTTAAATTTAATAATAAAAATAAAAATAAAAAATAAAAACCAATCGTGTTTAGAATATTTAATTTGTCAATGAGACTCATTACTGCTCATTACTTCTTTTAAAAATAAATTTCCTCATAAACGATTGTCTTCGTAAACATTTTCACTTTTTTTCTACTTGGTAACCGTTTCCTGACTATATTTATTTTCCTAACATTTTTCTTTTCTTTATAGGCCTTTCATGATATAATATTCTTGTTAGTAATTTATTTGCTTTATATTTATTTATTTTTTCATTTGCTTCCTCCTGAAAATTTTATTTTCAGTTAAAATATTTATTATTAGCTTGCAAATTCACCAAATTTGTTAAAAAGTCATATATTTTAGTTGAAAATACAACTGCTTTGTTCAAAATTAATGTCTTTAATTAAAAACTTGAATATTTCATTTTTGGTTGAAAATTGACATTTTTCGGTTGAAAATTCAACTATTTGGTTTAGAATTGATCTTTTTAAGTTGAAAAATCATCTATTTTGTTGAAAATTTTTTTTCAAGTTGAAAATTAATTAATTTAACTGAAAATTCAATTATTCCAGTTTTGGTTGAAAATTTAAGTATTTGGTTGAAAATTCATCTCTTTGGATGCAAAATCATTGTTTGAAGTTGAAAGCTAATTTTTTTAAATGAGAATTTGACTATTCCATTGTTTGTTGAAAACTGATATGTTTCGTTTCAAATTCAACTTTTTATTTTTGTTAAAAATTGATATTCTTTGGTGGAAAATTCAACTACTTCTTCGAATATTGATCTTTTTTAGTTGAAAAGTAATTTCATTGGTTGAAAATGTACCTTCTGAAGTTGAAAAATCATCTCTTTCGTTAAAAATTTTTTTCAAGTTGAAAATTAATTAATTTAACTGAAAATTCAATTACTCCAGTTTTGGTTGAAAATTTAAGTATTTGGTTGAAAATTCATTTTTTTGAATTGAAAATTCATCTCTTTCGATGCAAAATCATTGTTTGAAGTTGAAAGCTAATTTTTTTAAATGAGAATTTGGCTATTCCATTTTTTGTTGAAAACTGATATGTTTCGTTTCAAATTCAACTTTTTATTTTTGTTAAAAATTGATATTCTTTGGTGGGAAATTCAACTATTTCTTCGAAAATTGATCTTTTTTAGTAGAAAATTAATTTCTTTGGTTGAAAATTTAGCTTCTAAAGTCGAAAATGAATTTCTTTGAATGAAAATTTAATTATTCGATTTTTGGATAAAAATTGATATTCTTTGGTTGAAAGTTAAACTATTTTTTTTAATTGATCTGTTTATTTAAAAATTGAACTATTTGGTTCAAAATTTATGTATTTTTTTAAAAATTTCTCTTTTTATGTAGAAAATTAATTTTCTTGCTTGCAAATTATTCTTCTTGCTGGTAATTTCATCTTTTTCTTTAAAAATTTAATGACTTGGTTGAAAAATAAACTCCTTGGTTATAAATTTTTTTTTGCTAATGATTCATCAGTTTAGTTGAAAATTCATCTGTTTGTTTGAAAATTCGCTGTTCCTAGTCGAAAATTAATTTTTCAACTGAAAATCTAGCAATTCAATTTTTGGTTGAAAATTGATTTTTTTAAATTGAACATTTAAGTAATCGAGTGAGAGTTAAACCACTTTATAGAAAAAGATTTTTTTTTAAGATTCATCATTTTAGTTAAAAATTCATCTTTTTGGATGAAAATTCATTTTCTTCATTCGAAAATTAATTTTTCAACTGAAAATTGAACCATTCCAATTAATAATTCGTTATTTTAATTGAAAATTAAATTACTTGAGTAAAAGTTGAACTTTTTTGTTAAAAACATTATTTTCTTGGTTGAAGGTGTCATCTGTTTGGTGGAAAATATACTTATGTTGTTGAAAATTCGCTTTCTTTAGTTTAAAATTAATTTTTTCAACTAGAAATGTAACTTTTTCATTTTTGGTTAAATACTGATATTTGTTAGTTACAAATTTGACTTATTTGGTAATAAACGAATCTTATCGATTTGGAATTTTTGGTTGAACATTCATATTTGCGGTTTGAAAATTCAACTACTTTTTTATTACAAATAAAAATATTTTTGGTTAAAATATGAACTATTTTGGATTTATAATAAAAATATTTTCCAGTTGAAATATCAAATATTAAATTTTTTGTCGAAAATAATTTTTTTAGCTGGAAATTGAAATTTTGGGTTGAAAATTCATGTAATTTCTTAACATAAGATCTTTTTTGGTAGAAAATTAATCTTCTTGGCAGAAAATGATTTTTTTTTATTTGTAATAAACTACTGGGTTGAATTTGGAATTCTTATGTTGAAAATTCATTATTTTTATTAATGATTTATCACTTTAGTAGAAAGTTCATTTGTTTAGTTGAAAATTCAGCTATTTTCTTTCAAATTCATTTTTCTTCAAAATGATCTTTTTTTAGTTTAAAATTCACCTTTTTTTGGTTGAAAATTAATTTTTTTTTGGTAGAAAATTAATCTTCTTGGCAGAAAATTATTTTTTTTTGTAATAAACTACTGCTGGGTTGAATTTGGAATTCTTAAGTTGAAAATTCATTTTTTTAATTAATGATTCGTCATTTTAGTAAAAAGTTCATTTGTTTGGTTCAAAATTTAACTATTTTCTTTCAAATTCATATTTTTTTAAATGATTTTCTTTAAGTTCAAAATTCAACTTTTTTTGGTTAAAAATAATTCTTTTTTGGTAGAAAATTAATGTTCTTGGCAGAAAATCATTTTTTTTGTAATAAACTACTGCTGGGTTTAAGTTGGAACTTTTATGTTGAAAATTCATTATTTTTATTAATGATTTATCATTTTGGTAGAAAATTCATTTGTTTGGTTGAACATTTAACTATTTTCTTTCAAATTCATTTTTTTTTAAATTATCTTCTTTTAGTTTAAAATTCAACTTTTTTTGGTTAAAAATAATTCTTTTTTGGTAGAAAATTAATCTTTTGAGTTAAAACTTCATTCCTTTTGTTGAAAATTTATAAATTAAATTAATGAAATTTTAATTTCAAATTATTTTCTTGAAAATTATTTTTGCTGACTGAAGATTTATCCATTCCATTTTTGGTTGCAAGTTGACCTCTTTATATGAAAATTCAAAATATTGGATAATTTAATTTTACTGATTTCACAGTGAGTCAAATTGACTGATTTAAAAAGTCACTATTGACTGATTTTTTAATCCTTATATCCTTAAATCTACATTTTCGCGTTGTAGCGATGTCGAATCTCAGAATTATTTTTTTCAACTCATCCTAATATATATAAAAAAATTACGAGGTGAAGAAACATAAAATAAATGAGAATCATTACTTACGATCGAAATAAGCGACGCACATGCATCTATCTCAAGCTGAGATCGAAATATCAAGGTACTCACCTGAAACAACAAAAAAAATATAAAGGTTAGTCAAGTTAATTAGTTACTTTTTGAATTTTATTATTAATTATTAAGAATTAATTTAAAAAAAAAGAATATAAATCAAATTAATAAAAAATTAATTAATAAAATAAAGAATAATGAAAATAATAATAAAATAAGAGCCCCGGTGGCTCAGTTGGTTAGACGCTCGGACTTCACCTTAGACGTCTGGTGGATCGGATCCCATCTTAAGCTGTAGGTCCCCCCATCATGCACTTGACTGCAATCTTTATCCTAAGCTCTTGTCAGATCACTTGATTGCATTAAAATAATGCGTCCGTGACTGATAATATATACCGGGACAGCCCCGTGCATACTATTCAAAAAAATAAAAAATAAAATCCAACTCAAACCAAAAATGCCTTCTACAAATTGGGCTGTAACCGTCTTAAGCCTAAGACATTAATTAAAAAAAATATGTAATAAAAAAAAATTAATTTTAAATCCAAACAAGTTAGTAAAGTTAGTTAGTTAAATATTGTCACTAGGAGTTGTTTTTACTAAAAAGGTTCCAATTATTTTGTAACATGTCCTTTTTAATTAGATCTTTTCCGACTCTGTAGAAGTTTGTTTTCTCGAAAGGTATGTAAAGTTGGAGTGAAGGACGGAGAGGTCTTTGGAGATAAATGCTAACTATTCCTCTTGCTCTTGGTTCGATTCGTTCGGAATATTTTGATTTGAGCCTGCCAAGTCTCTACTTGCGGCGTATACCATAAGAGGAAACGCCTAATGGCATTCCGATCAAAGGAGCCACCCTCGAGATAGCCGGGCAAATTTAAAACGCTCCCTTTTCAGCTAAAAGAAACGCGGCATGACGAGGGTTCATGCCGATCACGTAGCGCGTACAAACCTCTTTCACTGGGCTTAAATCCTATACTAACCTAGCCCCTCCTTGTCATCTTTTACCGAATTTTTCTGACAAACTATCCCACTTGTCACAAACTTTCTCATTTTTAAGTTTCCCTTTTTTTCGGAAAATATATGTTCATGTCCGTGCGGTCTGGAGATTTGAATCTGAGTTTTGTCTGAGATTTGAGTCTGGTCGATCTTGACTGATTCGAATAATGTGACAAATTCTTCTGACGAACTATCCGAATTGTTACGATTTTTCTCATTTTTAAATTTCCCTTTTTTTACGCTATGCGTACGTTCATGTCCGTGCGGTCTAGAGATTTGAATCAGGCTGAAGGGACTGAGTCATTCCTGACTGATTGAGCAGAAATACAAAAGAAACTGGGGTTCACTAAAGTTGCAGACGACGGACAAGTCTGGAAAAATAAAATTCCCGACACTGGAAATTTATCGAGAAATATTCGAAATAGAAAATTCCCAAAATTCGAAAAGAGCCGACGATTTATAAAATACTAAAATACTGGGCTAATGTATAGAATTCCTGAAAATAAAACAAGAATCCAACAATCAAATTTGGACAACCACCAAAAAATGCTCATATTGCAATTCCTAAAAACAAAAAAATGTTTGTTTCTGTGGACAAAAATAAAAACACCAAATCCCCTTCCTTCTCTTTTTTATTTCTTTCGAAGAAGAAGGAAGGGGATTTGGTTGTTTTCCTTCTCATTTTTCTTTCCTCTTTTTTATTTTTGTCTAAAGAAACAAAAATTTTTTTGTTTTTAGGAATTGCAATATGAGCTTTTTTTGGTGGTTGTCCAAATTTGATCGTTGGATTCTTGTTTTATTTTCAGGAATTCTATACATTAACTTGAGTATTGAACGTTAAATAGGATTTTGAATTTGATTTTAATTTAATTTAAAATTCTTAAATTTCAAATACTGGATATACAAAATCTGAAAAATGCATTGTAGTCGTTAGAAAAATTATCATTACTGATTTTTAAAAATAAAATATGATACATTATCGGTTATTTGATTCATTTTCGATGGCAGAGGTTTTGTAGAACTTCAAGATCTTTGAAAAGTAAGAAATGTGAAAAAAAAAAATTTTTTTTATCTTTCTCCGAATAACAAACATTTGTCTAGGCAATTGAAATTAAATAATCGAACGTTTCAAACCTGAAAAATCTTTAAATTTTAGTACTAAACTGTCCTAACTACAAAATTAAAAAATAAAAACTTTTCTAATTAAAATTTTTAAATTTTCGATCAATAAGTTCATCAAATGTTTAACAATAAAAAATTTAAAATCAGAGGCTCTTTATTGTATTGGGCATTAATTCTCAGATACCATCTGTTTTGGTGATTTGTAACTCTGTTAAGACTTTAATTTCAAACTTTTTCCGTAAAAAACCCAATAAAATCGCTTTGATTCTCACTTGATATCACATAAAATTATGAAATTCCAAATGATTTTGTTTCTAAATTCTTGCCAGTTTGTGAAGCCTGATTTATTTCTTAAACTTTTTTCTGGATTGAAAAAAGGAATTTATTTTGAACATTTTTATTGCGTTGGCAGGAAGAAATTTTGATTTATAATTTTTTTCCCGGATTGGAAGATGGAATTTCATTATTTTTAATTATTATTTTGGTTAATATTTTTATTGATTTGAAGGGTGAAATATTCTGTTATTTTTAATTCTTTCAAGATAAAAAGAGGGACATTTTTTATTTCCATTTTTTTCTGAATTAAGAAAGGGGATTTTTTATTTTTATTATTTGGTTTGAAATGAAAGGGACAAATTATTTAGTTGAATTTTTTTAAAGTTTCGAATTTAAAATGTTTAACTGACAGCATTTTTATGTTTCAAATTGTCCACTTACCTAAGATTTATGTTCAGTTTAATAAAATCACTAATTCGAAAAAAAAAATTTTAATGATAAATTGAATATTTGTGGCGTTTCTGATCCCGAATTCAAAAATTAAGAAACTCAAAATCAAATATCTTCTAATTTAAGCTTTTGAAGTTGAGCAATATTTTCAAAGCCTGAAAAATAAAACTATTTTAGAATTGCGCATTCAAAACTTTAATTTTAAATTTGAATTATAAAATATTTAATGACGATAAAAATTATTATTATTTTATTATATTATAATTATTATATTATTTGAAATTTTAAACCTCAAAAGTTGAATAATTCCAAAAATGTTGAAAATCATATGATTCACAATTGGAAGCTTTAAAAATAAATGAATTTAAATTGGGAGCATTAACAATTAAACGATTCCAAACTTTGTTTAAAGTTTAAGTATTCTTGAATTAGGATCTTGATACTCATTTTCATTTAAAGTCAAAGAAAAGCTGGAAATTTTATTAAAAAAACCCGCAACTTTCTAGCATTACTTTGAAAGAAGACAGTTATGAACAATAATTAACTGTTTAAACAATTATATCAGCTAACTTGCATTAATTATTATCTCAATGAGTAAAAAGTGGACAAAAAGTTAAAAATGTCAAAAAAACCGCAACTATCTAGCATTATCATAGAAGAAGATCATTGTAAACAATAATAGTTTATTTAAACAACTTGTTTTTGTTCGATTGCAACAATCATTACCTCTTTCTAAGTGAAAATTAAACAAAAAGTTATATATTTAAGAAAAAAACGGCAACTTTCCGTCACAATTCAAAGAAAATATAATTAAAAAAAACAATAAATTATCTGAACAATTATTTTGTTAACCTAAATTAACAACTGTCACGCTCTAACTTAAAAGTTGAAAAACAATTGCAAAATTTGGGAAAAACCGCGACTTTTCAAATCTATTCTAAAAGAAAATTGCTATAAACAATAATTAATTATGCAAATAGCGCCTGCATGTTGTTCTATTAAAGTATTCTCCAAAAGAAGCCTTCTCGGTGTCCAAAGAAAGCCTTCTGGGTCTCCAAGGGAAGCCTTCTGGGTCTCCAAAGAAAGCCTTCTGGGTCTCCAAAGGAAGCTTTCTGAGTCTCCAAAGAAAGCCTTTTGGGTCTGCGAAGAAAACCTTCTGGGTCTCCAAAGGAAGCCTTCTGTGTCTCCAAAGAAAGCCTTTTGGGTCTCCAAAGGCAGCCTTCTGGGTCTCCAAAGGAAGCCTTTTGGGCCTCCACAAGTTTCTATTGGAGTTCAAGTTCGAAAAGATGCCAAAACGGGCAGATTTGTGAAGATTTGAATTTGGTGAGATGATAATTTTGATGTTCAGGAACATAGATATGAATGAAGGGTAGAGATATCTGGAGCATTGGTATGTCGTCGCAGGCAGTCAGTGGCTCAAAGGTTCAAATCGATGAATTTGTTCCAAAGGAGCCTCTAGTTGGATCTTGGAAGGAACCCAATTTTAATAGAGACTTTTTTCGAAGATCCTACTTTGC
>CAKNYM010050725.1:250761-268232 GCA_932195095.1 Andricus curvator
TTTTTTTACTAAAGTGTCTCGAGACATTCTTAATCGTCGTAAATTATGTTCTTATAATTCCTGGAACCAACAACTCTCTCGGAAAATGAATCAAAACGATGTTTTCGACTGGGGCTTCAGAGGATGAAAGTACATGACGATTCATTAGATTCAACGGGCCTTCGTTTCCGAGATATTGAGGTTTGAATATTTTGCCATGCGCAAGGCCCATTGGATCTAATGAATCTTCATGTACTTTTATCCACGTAAATTATACTCTTATGATTCTTTGAACTAACAATCATTTCGGAAAATGAATCGAAACGATGTTTTCGACTGAGGCTTTAGATGATAAAAGTACATGAAGATTCATTAGATCCAATGGGCCTTGCGCACGCCAAAATACTCAAAGCTGAATATCTCGGAAACAACCACCCGCATTGAAGGTTGGCTCGAAACAGCACGAAACCGTGTTTTTTTTACCAAAGTGTCTCGAGACATTATTAAACGTCGTAAATTATGTTCTTATAATTCCTGGAACCAACAACTGTCTCGGAAAATGAATCAAAACGATGTTTTCGACTGGCGCTTTGAAGGATGAAAGTACATGACGATTCAGAAGATCCAATGAACCTTCGTTTCCGAGTTATTGAGGTTTGAGTATTTTGGTTTGCGCAAGGCCCATTGGATCCAATGAAACTTCATGTACTTTTATCCACGTAAATTATGCTCTTATAATTCTTCAAACTGACAACTGTCTCGGAAAACGAATCAAAACTACTGCCCATTGTATTGAAAGAAGAAATACGTATCTAATGGAATTTGATCAACTTTCACCCTCTGAAGCTGCAGAATCGGCGTCCCACATCTCGCGACCTTTCCTTGTTAATGGAACTAAATCGAATAGAATCAATTCGCTGAAAACAGGAGGACTGAAATTAAATTTTTCCTCGGAATATTTCCAGACGAAGTATTTCCAGAGGAGCAATTACTCCTGAATAGTCAGTGACCGCATTTTTATCAAGAGCTCTTGACTAAAGGAGGTGGCATTATCTGGAAGTTCCCAGTGGAAGCTTGGTCGTCATTATTCACCCCAGCGTCTTTAATTATTTAGCCCCGTCGGTCATCGGGACTCGTATTACACCCCTTGACAGTCGATTTTTTAAAACCTTCTCCACAGTCCCTGGAAATACCACCACGCTTGAAAAACTGTTTATTCGCATACACGTTCCTGCAGCAATATATTAAAAATAATAAATTCGTGTCGAAGATCACACACACTCTCTCCTGAGTGAGTCCAAAATACGGTTCATGTGTGCCTGCATAAACACATAGAAACACACACTCTTTTTCTGAATATTTTTACGAGGGTCGCCAGTGCAGGCAGGTTGGTCCTACGGATACGCCAGTAGGGTGGAAGGAAAATTGACTGAAGAAACCCATGTCCCGACCCCGAAAGTACCGCGCCCGGCACGTGTGTAAACTTTCTTGAATTTCCTTAGGCAAATATTGCCGGGCTTCGCGAGTGTGCGAGCGGAGAGTCGGTACGAGGGACCCTTAGGGCCAAGAAAATGAGATTTTTCTCCGACAGCGAGTTGGATGGCCTGGTAGGGGGAATGAATTTGAAATTAGTTCATACGGGACAACCTACCGACTTACTTGTATTACCTGAGAAGTCGCTCATCTCTCTATATGTATATGTGGGGACGTGAAACCTCCCCTTCACCCCAGTGCCACTCGCCCGCCTTCTTTCAACTTTCTGACTTTCCACGAGCTAATGCATACACAAATAAGAGAAGCTACTCAACTTTCCGCTGTTTACAAACTATAATTGTCTTTTGATTAGTTTCCTAAAAACGCTTCCAACAGGAATGAGATTTGGGAAGTTATTTAAGTTGAATCGCATGTAGGCATGAAGCCTCTTTTTTGTTCCATGTCCTTTTTCGGTTTGATTGAATATAGTTGCGCAAGGATCAGCCAAGTACCCTATTCCCCCTTTTGCCCTATTTTTATCCCCTTTTACCCACTTTTTTTAAGCTGCGATTAGTTTTTCAAGAAGTTGAAGAAATTCGCGGCCACTGATAAAAAGGTTATGAAGAGTTTAGGAAGACTAAGATCCAATGCAAAAAAAAGCATGTAAAAAGAAAGTCTAGCAAGATTGATTCAACAATATCGCAGAAGATAATTAATTTAGATACTATTGTTCGAGTAACATTTTGTGAATAAATCAAATTTTATTTTGTCTGTCTAAAAAAATTATTGCTGTTGAAAACCTGATTAGCTTTTCACTGCCTGAAGCTGTTTTATGTCTCAAATTTTAAAATTAAATCTACAAATTATCTCATTTAAAGATGTTGTACGATGTTGTTTACAATTACTTAATCTTTAACTCGGCTTATAAAATTGATAGAAAAAGGCTCATTGATTATTACAAGAAAGTTTTAAGATAAAAGGATAAATAAAGCAAAAATTAATTGAAGTCATATTTGTTTATTTATATGTAGTTATTTGCATATTTGTGTTCTTTGATAAGCTTTCGGCAAACGTTATTTCAATTTAGAAAAGCTGATTCTACTCCTTGAAAGGTTCTTTACAATTATATTCGTCACGTTTTTATGGAAATTATTTTATTGAAATATAAAACGTACAATTATTATTAGTTAGTTATTTTTTAATGACACGAATTGCTAATTTATGTTTCATAAAATCGTGATGAATTGTATAGAACCTTCCAATGAATAAAATGAGCTTTTGTAAATAAACATCAAATGATAATTACGTATTCTGCCTAAAGTGGAAGAAAAAATTAAATTATGTAAAAAAGTACATTTGAGTAAACAATCATGATTTCAAATATGTGTTCTTACTAACGCTTAAGTTTCTCTTCTAAAATTTTTTGCAATAATCAGTGGGCCTTTCTTGACAATTTTACAAATCAAGATATTGGTAAAAATTAGTATTTTTAACAAGAGTTTCAAATTAAAATTATAAAGTTTCAAAGAAGTAATTTTTAAAAATGTTAGGTCATTAGTTTTTTTTTCAACGAATGCAGCATTTTTAAACTAAAATCATCAACATTCCAAATTTTGAACAATTTGAGGTTATGTTAGCGCTTTACACAGGAAATTAGTATGTTTGATACAAAATTATTAGATTTTAAAGAATACAATTTTTTCGCCAATTTACGTTTTTCGGTTTTGTTAGCTTTTTTACCAGAAAACATTTTGAAACAAAAATTATTACATTATGAAAGTTTATTATTTTTTTTAACAATTTTAAGTTATGTTAGCGTTTTACACCAAAATCCAGTATTTTCAATATAAAAATATAAGATTTCAAAGAATATTTACAATTTTTCAATTTCGGGTTGTGTTAGTGTTTTTGTTAAAATCGAATTTTTTATTTGAAAAACATCAGATTATAAATAAAATTCATAAGTTGTGAAAATTTTTCTAAATAACGTTGCTATTTACACGGAAAATTGGTATTTTCAAATGAAAATCATTCTCATTTCAACAAAATTAAAAATATTTGAACAATTTTGATTTATTTATTTTTAGGTATTTTTAATTTAAAAAAATCATATTTTAAACATTTTACAGAAAATTCACAACTTTTTCATAATTTTAGGTTATGTTGGTGGTTTACACCGGAAATTGCCTTTTGAATAAAAAGTCACTAAATTCGAAAAAATGATTTAAAAAATATTGTACAATTCTATATTAAGCTAGCCCTTTTCATAGGCTATATCGATATAGATTTAGAAGAAGATTATTAATTTTGGAACAATTTAAGGTTATGTTAAAGTTTTTTTCACCAGAAATCGGTTATTTTAAGCAAAAAGAATTTAATATCATAGAAAATGTACAATTCTGTACAATTTTTTGTTATGTTATGTTCGTGTTTTTTTATAGAAAATTGGTACTTACAATAAAAAATTATTAGATTTACAATTGAAAAAGAATACTTGAAATTTTCCAGCAACCTCATGTTATGCTAGTGTGTTTCACCTGAAGTTTGTACTCTTAAACAAAAATCATTATATTTAAATTTAGTTATTTTTTTTTTAAATAGTAAAATTTGATTAAATAAATTTGAAAAAAAAATTTATTTTAGAATTAAAAGAGAATTAATTTACATGAGGGTCTATTGGGCAAATTAAATACATAAAATAGATGCGAATGTAAAAAACTGAAAATGTGAAAATCTTCTCTCTCATCATAAGAAAAATGTTGAAAATAAAGAATCTGCTCTACTGAAATACAGTTAATGTATTAATTTAGATGTTTAAAATTAAAAAAATTTCTTCTGCAATTCAGGAAAAACAATTTTCATCCCTTCTAATTGTATAAAAGTGTTGAAAATAAAAACTTCCTCTTTTCTGATCTCAATTAATATATTAGTCAAAATGTTTAGAATAAAAAAACTTCCTTTCTCAATTCAGAAAAAAATTCATCCCTTCTGTTTATATAAAAATGCTGAAAACCAAAACTTTCTTTTTTTCCAACTTTTTTAACTGTAAATGTAATTATTCAATTTTTGGTTGGAAATTTATATTTTTAATTAAAAATTAATCTTTTCTATTTAAAAATTCAACTATTTTGTTGAAAATTAGTTTTTCTGGTTGAATTAACTGTTTTCTGCTTAAGTTAAAAATTCAAACTTTTGGGTTTAGAATTCAACTGTTTTGTAAATTATTTATCTTTTTAGCTAGAAAGTTCAACAATTTGGTTAAAAATTCTTGTATTTTGTTAAAAATTCGACTTTTGGGATAGAAAATCATTCCATTTGGTGGGAAATTCATCCTTCTGAAAATCTATCATTTATAAGTTCCAATGGAAGGTTCGGAGAATTCTGTGAATTTTTGTTGAAAATGTTACAATTTTCAAGAAGAAAAATTCGAGCCGTTTCATTTTTTAATAAAAATCATTCAGGCCAATCAGTGTCACAATTTTTTCTCAAACTGTTGCAAAACCTATATCTACCATTAATAACACATTTAATTCCTTATGATCTCCCTTGTTTCATTTGTATACAAATTTTTATAAATGAAAACCATGAATAACCAGAATTGTTTTTAAACCTTTTTGAATTAATTTTTGACGCAAGATAAAACTTTTTTCCTTTCATAACATTTTCTCGTTCGACGAGCCATTATTTATTCAGAGCCTTCTTATTGTTTCAATAGAGTTAAAAATGCTACACAATCGCGAAGTTCCAATTAGCTTTTTTATTTTTCACCTTTTCCAGGTTTATAACTTGTCAAAATTATTATTAATTAGGAAATATCTGGACTAATCGAATTAGTAAATAAAGGATCTTTTGCGCGAAAAAAAGCTATAAAAAAAAACTTCTTCAGACACTAAAGTTCAGCCCTATTCAAGGCAAATTATATTTACAATTTTTGCTGAATAATTGCAATTTTGGATGGAAGATTAGAGAAATATACAACCGAAACAAATTTTGAAAATTGAAAACAGAACTTTTTTGAAAAGTAGCTCATGAATACCCTAAATGAGTATAATTAATTTGAAGCACATTGATTTCTTGTTATTTTAAAACTTAAGAAATACTGTATTTTCTTAATTTTGTTTAAACAATCAGAAAGCATTCTTTTGCAATTGAAGACAGGTGCGTCACGCTTACAATTTCACAATATGACCTTCTTATTGGTTCTAATAATGTTGATAATGCTACACGATACGTGTTGCGTTATTAATCATTTCTATTTTTCACATTTTTCATGTTTATAATTTTTCTGAAATTATTATATTCAATCCTAAATAATTTTTTTTACCAAGCAATTAGTTTTCTACTATTGATTTAGAAAATATCTAGGCTATACAATCAAAATAACCTTCTCTAGGCACTCAATTTGATACTTATTCAAGCCAATGCCTATTGAAGGCAAATATGTTCAAAAAGTTTGCTAAATGATTGCAATTTTTTATGGAAAATATGTAAAATATACAGCCGAAAAAAATTTTGAAAACCAAAAACAGAACTCATTAATAAATCATAACTAGAATAAAGAATTGTATTTTTTTGGGACAGATTCGTAAGCTTACGACATGGATATTCCATTTTCTTAAATTTATGAAAATTTTGTTCCTTTGAATTGAAAAACGATTGGTTTCAAATGTCAGGAAATCGCGATAAATAATTTTTAAATGTTATCTTAGCAGTCGAGGAAGTTTTCTTAGTTCCATTAAGCCTTTACATCGAATCGGTTATCATAATTTAAACAACATATTTTTTCCGTGAAGGTCCATGCAATGTCCATGAAATAGTTTTGAAGATTTTGCGTCTTATCATGAGTTTGAGTAACCGGATACTGTTAAGTATATATAGCATTGAAAATATTTTAGATTTCTCAACCACCGCTTGCAAAAACTGTCTAGAAACACTGAAAAATATGGAGATCCTCATTTGGTCTCTACTCTTTACAATTTCAATTTTGATCAATTTTCGTGGTAAGTGTGCCCAATATAATAATTATATATAAATTTCAATGTAAATATATGAAATATCACATATTATCAAAATCAAAAATATTAAAATAAAATTCAACATATAGCAATATTACATTATCTGGTGCTATGGAAGAAAATAATAACTGGGAGAAATTTTATCGAGATATGAAAATAAATAAATGTGAGAGATGAGAAAAATTGATTTTAACCATTATTATAAATTGAAAATTATTTTAATTAAGATTTTTCTTAAAAATATTAAAAGCAAGTGAGCAGTAATGTTTATTTTCATAATAAATCCATGATTACTAGGATTTTTTGGAAATCTAACGTAAATTTCTTATTTATCAAAAACTATTTGAAATTTTATAACATTTTGAACTTTTTTTAAAAACAATTTTCAATCTTTCAAAATTTTCCAAACTTACAAGCCCTTAAAAATGTTCATCATTTTCGAACTTTCCAAAATTTTCGAAATTTCGAAAATCGGGGAATTTTAGAAAATTTTTATAATTTTAATACCAATTTGGAAAATTTATGGTAAATTTCTTATTTTAACAGAAATTTTCAGAAATTTTGGAAATATTATAAAAATTTTTTAAATTCTATAAAATTCAAACAATTTTTTAAATAGTATGAAATCTTTGAACATTTATCAAATTATATATTTTTTTTAAATTCTCGCATATGATATTTTTTGTAAAAAATGCTCGATGAGAAAACTTTATTCTCATTTTAATACCATCGAAAAATGTTCAATCTCTCATAAATTATCCAGATTTGCAAGCTTTTAAAGTTTTTCAAAATTTGCAAGCTCTCAAAAATTTTCCTAAATGTTCTTAATTTCAAAAATTGGGAAATATTGGAAACTTTATTTCAATTTTAATATGAATTTAGAAAAATTTTGAAAATTTATCGTAAATTTCTTATTTAACAAAAATTTTGAAAATATTTTGAAATTTTCGAAATTTTAGGAATGTTTTGGAATTTTATAAAATAGTTGAAATTTGATCTCGAATTTTATAAAATTTATAATTTTTTTGAAATTTGGAAGATTTTGAGAATTTTCAAACATTTAAAAATTTGCAGATCTCCAAACTTTTGGAATTTCAATTTTTTAATTTATTTTTGAAATTTCATAACATCAAAAATATCATAACATTTTCAAAAATTTTGGCAATTGAGAAATTACCTCGGAAATTACAAAATGTTCTCAAATATCAAAACTTTTCTAACTTCATATTAAAATAGAAATGAAGTTTAAAACAATCCTCCATGTGAACAGACGAGTCCTGAAAAATACAACAGTGCATACGATATTCAAAACAAAAACGCATGATTTGGAAAGTTTATTTTAATATTAATTAAAGAAATTTATGAAAAATTATATTAAACTTTTCATTTGCCGAAGAATATTTGAAATTTGAACAATTTGTAATCTTTCAAATATTTGCTTTTACAAGCCTATACAAAATTTGAAATAGTTGCAAACTTTAAAAAAAATTTGCAAATTTGAAAAGTCGAGGAATTTTTGATACTTTATTTTTATTTTAATATGAATTTAGAAAATTTTTGAAAAATGGTAAATTTCTTACTAGACAAAAATGTTCTGAAATTTTAGAAATTGCATGACATTTTTTAAATCTTCGGACATTTTATAAAATTTTTAAAGTCTAATGCAATTTTTGAAATTTTTTTAAATTTTCAAAATATAATCAAATTAAAAATTTGTATTTTTTTTACTTAGAATATTTTGAGAATTTTTAAACATTTGAAATTCAAAAACTTTATTTTTACTTTAATATGAATTTAAAAAAATTTTGAAACATGTAAACTTTCGAAAATTTGCAAACTTTAAAAAATTTTTCAATATTTTCAAAATATAAAAAAATTAACAAATTTTATAAACGGTTGAAAATTTTGGAAATTTTTGAATTTCAAAAATTTTCAAATGCTTAAATTTTGAATTTTGCAGTATATAATTATGTGACTTATTGGACCGATTTCATTTGGCAGAATCTCTAAGGGGAAAAATATATTGTTTTTAAGAGAAAATTAGGCATTCCTATTTTTCCGATTCGCAAAAAAATAAATTTTCTTTTGCAAGGAAAAAATTCTGTGAGTTTTATGCGCTCTAAATAACTTCTGTTGCCCGGAGAATTTTTTTCATAAAATCTAGATTTTGCATTTTTCTTGCAAATAACAACATATAGGAAAACATTTTTAAACAAAAGTTTGAACATCTGAAAAAATTCCACAAAAAATACCTCTAGTTCTTTCGGGATATCATGCATCATTTACGGGAAAAAATTTGATAATTATGTTTTTAGGATTAGAAATTTCGCACTGCCTTAAAAATGATTTAGCTTGCAGAAAACTGACAGTATGCAGAAACTTCTCAAAAATATTAGGAAGAATAAAAAAGGTGAGGATTTCCAGAAAATGTTATATATATTCTTCGAGTTTGGAAAACATGCAAAAATCTTTTCTGGAAATTCCACCTTTTTTATTTTGTTCAATATTTTTAAAAAGTTTTTGCTAATATAAGAAAGACTTCCTATCAGTGTTTAGCGGGTTAACCCATTCTTGTAGAACTGTTTTCGAAAAACGAAATTTAATATTTCCAGAAAAAACGCCGTCCTTTTATTACTTCCAAACCTTATTTTTAAATTTTTGGCGAATTTAAAAAACAAAGGCGATGGACGCTATCAAAGTCTGGAAATAAATCTTAAATACCTTAATTAGGGTAAAAATGATAGAGGTTCATGGAAAAACTTAGGAATTCGTCAGTGTAATTTTTTTAATTACCCTAATCTTTTTTTTTCACAGAATCAAATTCTTCGCCGGAACCTTCTGGATCAGGTCTATTCCGGCCTTATTTAACTCTTGAGGAAAGTTTCAACCAATATTTACCTCTTTCCAGAACAGCATATGAAAAGGTTATGAACAGGGATATTGAGGTGTCTCTAGAGCTGAAAAACGATCATTATGTACCGGTCAGTTGTAAAGTTTTAGGTGATCGTATTTTGGGTGTTCCAAATCTTCAGTTTCGGCGAGTTATGAACTATGCCACCAAGGCTGTTTTTCGTCGTCAGTTCGGTTGTAACATAAAAATTGTCATATATTATACAGAAGATACTGAGGGTAATCTAATTCTTTTGGGAGCAAAGCTTCCACCTAAGCCGCACGATATTCTTGAACCCGGTAAATAAATATTGCCTAAACCTAGAACCTAATATGAGAATTTTGAAAGCTGAGTTTGCACCTAGAATGAAATATAAAATTGTTGGTACGACTAGCGCGAGTAAATTTAAAAAACACTGCTGATTTCATCATTAGAGATATGTCTGATCTTTTTCAGAGAATATGCCAAGTAAGAAGTTTAAAACAAATATGCAAGAATATCTCGAATTTTTGACATATCCTAGGAAGGTCTGTCTGGCTAGCGTAAGCAATCCTAAAAATCATTATTGACTTTGAAACATGATAATTCGGTCAGAAATAAATTAGGACATTTGAAAAAAAATTTGAAATCTTTGAAACCTTGCCTTTACTTCAAGCGAATAAACTGTTATAATCTTTACGGATTCCAAAGATATGACAAAAAAAGTAAAAGCTTGCCTCGCGGCATAAGCTAACATAAGCTAGATGCTAACACGCTTGGCAAACAAAAGTCATGTTTCGGTAGCCCGTTATGATTTTTTAAGTTTTCTTGGCTTCAATCAAAGATAAAATTTCAAAGATTACATCCTATGAATTTCACATGTTTGCTACAACTTTCCTAGGTCATGCCATCAGTTGAAGTCGAGGTTCAAAATTCGAGAAATTCTTGCACATTTTTTTTTAAACTTCTTGGGTGGTATATTCTCTTCAAAATGTCCAAAATATTTCTATCAGAGGCCATTCGACATGGAAATTCATAAGCTTTTCAACAGTTTTTAAGAAGTTTTTCTTTCTTTTTTGAACAAGCAATCACGTTGCAAAGTCAGCAGTTTGTTTAAGTTTAGAGGTAACGATTTGAAATTGCCAAGTCTTATACTTTAAAAGCTTCAGTAATTTGGTTTGACAAATTTGTGAAAAGCCTTGAAAGATAATTTACAACCTTTTTTAAATCGCAAACCTTTATTTTATTTTTAAGGTGATCCACAACTTCTGGATCCTGACGAATTAACTTGGTTTATTACTTATAAGGGCCGAGACTTTGAGGTGAAGAATGATCCTGAGACAAAAATGCCTACAGATATGAAGATTTGTGGTCCTCGAAATATACGTCCATCTCAAGAAGGTGTCGATGCATCCAAAATTAGAAACCTCAAAATTCATTTTTGTCGCTTAGACTTTTTGTTGTATAAAAGAGGACGTGCAATTTTGGGAGCTGAACTTGACACTAATCCTAGCCCACAAAGAAATCCTCACCCACGTCAAAATCCTCACCCACATCACATTTTTCACCAACCTCAAATTCTTGACCAACCTCCAATTCTTGACCCACATCATAATGAATACCAACAACCAAATCATCGCCCAAATCAACATTACGCACAGCAAGGCCTTCACCAACCTCCACATTTTGACCAATATCAATATCCTCACTATCAACAAAATCTTGACCGAAGTGAACATTACCCACAGCAAGGCGCTCCACATTCAGAAACAAATCAAAATTGGCACTATCAACATTATCCCCCACCAGGTCCTTAGCTTTGCAGTGAATCTCGACTTGGGCAATTCGCGGACGTTAAGTCATTTTGAGCGTGGCTAACACTCGGATGGATGACCGTCTGTGATGTATGCCAGGCCTGTCCAACGAGGAAAATTCGAGGAATTTTCGACGAAACAACTCAAATGGAAGATGTGAGTTTTCCACTTACTCTTCACTTTCTATTATACTTTACGAGAGTAACCACCACCCAAGCTCTCTGAAGTGAGCAGAGAGAAGTTTTTGTCTAAATTCACCATTGAGTTAATTTATTTTTGCTGGACAGGCCTGATTCTAGATCAATTTAAAAAATCTATACCACTTATCTCACATTACCCCTTTCCTCACCGAGCGAGTCACGCCTACCCCGAAGGGGAAATGGCTTAATGTCATAATAATAATAATAATGTAATATTTTTGTGAAACAAGTTCCTCAATAAAATCATAATTAATTAAACATTGGCCTGTTTTCATTTCGTTTTTTCTTTAAATTCTACTATTAGGCTGGGAATTAAATTATTTTGTTGAAATATTGACTCATTTGCCAAAAATTCATTTTTTTGGTTGAAGATTCATCTCTTTGGTAGAAAAGTTAAATATTCCTTTTTTTGGAAGTGATTTTTTGGAATTTTATGGAATTTAGTCAGATTTAAAAAGCATTTTAGGGATTTCATGAAAACTCGAAGAATTTCAAACGAATTTTTGTTGTCATTTGAGAATTAAACTTTTCAACCGCAAATGTGTCTATTCCATTTTTGGTTGGAAATTGATATTCTTATTCAAAAATTGATCTTTCCTAATTGAAAATTCAACCATTTTGTTACAAATGAGTATTTTTGGTTGAAATATCAGGTATAACATTCTTCGTTGAGAATTCATGATTTTTGGTTGAATAAAATTTATCTACTTGGTTGAAAGTTGAACTACTTTGTTAAAAACTTTTTTTGTTTGTAAGATCCACCTCTTTGGTTGAAAATTCAACTATTTTCTTGAATTTTCATTTTTTTTTGTTAAAAATTAACTTTTTTCATCTAGACAATCTACTATCCTATTTTTGATTTAAAATGTATCATTTATCAGTCAAAAGTTCCACTACCTGGTAGAAGAATGTTGGCGTAATTTTTTTCAATTGACTACTTGTTTAGATTGAACAAATATTCCCGGAAAGGACAAACGATTCCCGGAATATTCCTGGAATATTTTAATGAGAGGTTTGGAGAATTTGACGAATTGTTGTGGAAAAATTGCTATTTTTAAGAAGAAATCGTCTAGCCATTTTATTTGTTGATAAAAATCATCCAGGCCAACCTGCGTCATAATCTTTCCTGAAACGGTTGCGAAACCCATACCTAACATTATTAACATTGTAAATTTTGCATGAACTCTCTTGTTTCATTTTTTATAAATGAAAACCCTCAATGAATATAATTGATTTTAAAAAATTAGTATTTTCATTCATAGCCATTTAGGCCATTCGTAAAATTTCACTAGCAATTATTTAAGTATCTTTTGTTCATCCTAACAATGTACAACCGGCAAAAATTTTAAAAACCAAAAACAGAACCCTGTGGAAAAGTAGGGCATGACGACCCTGAATATGTGCAATTAATTTCGAGTCCATTCATCCATAGTACTTTGAAGATTCTTAAATTTTTTTTTTCACTTTGTTTAAAAAATGAGAAAGCAATGTTTCTGAATTGAGACAAGCTACGTCACGCTTGGAATTTCACAATGTGATCTTATTATTTCAAGAGAATTAGGAATGTAATACCATCGCGTTGTTTTATTGAACATTCCTATTTTTCACGTTTTTTATATTGTTAACCTTTTTTCAATTATTAGATACAGTCCTAAGTAAATTTACTTTTTTTGCATTAAGTAATTAGTTTCTTCCCACTACTGAACTGGCCAATATCTTAACTAATCGAATTAGGATTTTTTTATTAATCTTGAGTGGCCTACTTTTTCATTGCCAAATCTGTAAAATTTCACCATAAATTAGATTAAAATAACCTTCCTTAGGCACTCAATTTGATACTTCTCAAGCTAATGATTATTCAAGGCAAATAATGTTGAGAAAGTTTGCTACATAATTAAAATTTTCTATAGAAAATAATAAAATATATAACAAAAAACTTTTTGAACATCAAAAACAGAACTCTGTTGAAAAGTAGTGTATTGAAGATCCTGAATATACATAATCAATTAATATATTGATCCCATATTGATCCATTATAGTTTTAAGAATATGAAAAAATTTTATTTTCCTTAACTTTGTTCAAATAATGAAAAAGCACTATTCTGAAGACACAAACAGATTAGGTCACGTGAACAATTTCACAACATGGCCTTCTTACTGTTTCAATAAAGTTAAAAATGTTACACCATCTCGTCGTTTTATTAAACGTTTCTATTTTTCATGTTTTCCATGTTTATAACTGTTTTAAAATTAATATATACAGTTCTAAATAATTTCCTCTTTACCAAGCAATTCGTTTTTCAGTATTGAATTAGAATATATCTGGATCACTCGGATTAGTAACTTTCTACTAATCTTTAGAGGCTCACTATTCGCTAATCAAATCTGAAAATTTTTTCAATTAATAATTTGAATTTGACCAATTTTGATTCAGAGAGCAAAAATGCTTGAAAAAGGTTTGGCAGAGCTGGAAAAGGGGAGACGGGTTAACTTGAGTCAAAGAGGCACACATTCTAAATGCTGATTTTAGAGCAAAATGTTTAACAGCAAAATTAAACTAAAGAAAATTTTGAGCATGTTACAAAAAAAAGAGAAGCTTCTATCTCTAATGTTAATTTTACGAACAAGTATTGACCATTTTCGACCTATTTTTTAGGGACAATTAACCGAGTTCAGTTTTTTTTGAATATTTAGTTTGTGGATGTAACTTTATGAAAATGACTTCAAGAATATTTTTTGCGGAAAGTGCATGAAGAAAAAAAAATAAATTAAATTTTTTACATTGATTCTTTATTATTTATGAAAAATGTTATTGAGAGGATTAGTTTTACAACCTTGTATTATTTTATGATAATAATGGCAAAAGTTGATAAACTAATCATCGTCAAGGGAACAATTATTGTTAGTTGTTGACAATGAAAGATTATGTCAAAAAAATTAAATACGTGATGATACACAATTTTTTTTGGAAATTTATGGTAAATTGCCTATTTACCAAAAATTATTTGAAATTTTTTTAATTTTATAAAATTTTATACTTTTTTAATTTGCAAGCCCAAAAAAATTTTCAATATTTGCGAACTTTCAAAAAGTTTCCAAATTTCGAAAATTGAGGAATTTCGGAAACTTTATTTGTTTAAAATATGAATTCAGGAAATTTTCAGTAAATAATGGTGAACTTTTTATTCACCACAAAATCATTTAAATTTTATAAAATTTTGAAAATTTTTAAAGGTTTAAAATTTGTAAATATTTGCAAACTTTCAACAAATTTCTCATTGTCCAAAAACTTCCTGAAATATTAGAAATTTCATGAAATTTTCACATATATTGAAATTTAAAAAATTTAATGAATTTTTAAAAAAATTTATGAAATTTTTGAAATTTTATGAAATTTTATATTTTTTAAATTTTATGACTTTTATAATTTCGGCGATTTTCATGATATTAAGATATATATTTTTAAATTATTCATAATAAGACGTAGATTAAAAAAATTTGATAAAATTTTAAAGAATTAGATACAATTTTTTTTTGAAACTTTTAAACTCTCATAAATGTTCAATCTTTGGAACAATTTTAAATTTTGGAAACTTCATTTTTATTTTAATATGAATTTAGGAAACTTTTTGAAATTTATAGTAAATTTCACAAAAATTTTGAAATTGTTTTAAGTTTATCTTTGAAACACTTTATAAAATTTGGAAAATCTTTTAAACTTTAAAAAATTTGTAAATTTGCAAAATTTCAAACATTTCCAATGTTTGTAAACTTCTGAAAATTTTCGAAAATTCGAAAATCGAGGAATTTTTCTTTCTTTTTTAAATTACAATAATCTTTTTTTTTACAGAATGAAATAAAAGCGTTATCACTTGATGTGATTGAATTTATACAGTGATTATAGACATACCTTAGTTGAGTAAAATTTTCACTGATCTCTGTTTTAAATAATAAAATCATAAATTAAATGATAATCATGAAATCATAATCCTATAAGAAAATCAAACTACTTTTGGTAGAGAATTAAATTATATTGTTAAAATCGTCTTGGTTAGAAAATTATCTTTTGGAATTTTACAGAATCTAAGCAGAGTTCCAAAGCTGTTTAGGTATTTCAAGACATCATTAGTAATTTCAAACGATTTCCAGAAATTTTACTGTATTTCAAAGGATTTTAGTGGCTGTTGGAGAATTTTAAGATATTTGAAACGATTTTTAGGGATTTTGAGTGATTTCAAGATTTCAAAATATTTCAACGCATAAACTCGGATTTCAGAGGATTTCACCAGATTTAACGGATTTTTAGAGGATTTACGAATATTATGCAGGATTTTAAAGGATTATAAGGATTTTTTATTTAAGAGATAAATCTCGTGAGATTTTGAAATATTTTTAAGATTTTAAAAGATATTTAAAAATTTAAAGGGATTTCAGTAAATTTTAGAAGATTTTGAAAATTTTCAAGGTGTTTAGCAATTTTAAGGATCCTCACAGTTTTTAAAGGGTTCTACGGGATTTTGAAAGATTAAAAAATGAATCTTGACTCGCGAGATTTAAAAAAAAAATTTATTTCACGCGATGCCGAAGTATTGTCACAATTTTCGAAGGATAACTAAAGATTTTATTAAGATTGTGAAAACTTGACGGGATTTAAAGAGATTTCAAAAAGTGGTTGGAAAATTCCTTATTTTACATCTATTTGTTTGAAAAGTCATTTATTATGTTAAAAAAATCTCTTTTTTGGCAGTAAACTAATTTTCTTGGTTAAAAAGTCAACGTTTTCAAATAAAAATTCAACTACTTGGTTGAATGTTGAACTCTTGTTCAAACCTAGATTTTTGTTTGTTAAAGATATATCATTTTCGTAAAAAAGTTATCACCTTGGTTGCGAATTAAAATATTTTGTTGAAAATTCGACTTCTGGGGTTGAAAATTGAAATATTTTGGTAGAAATGTCATCATTTTTGGTTAAAAATGCAACTATTTGGTTGAAAATGAATCTGTTATGGTCTCAACTATTTTGTTGAAAGTACCACTAGTTTGTTGAAAATACATTTCTTTGTTGAAGATTTATAATTTTAGTCAAAACTTCTTCTCTTTGATTAAATATTCCAATATTTTCTTGAAAAGTAGTATTTTTCGTTGAATCTGTTTTCTGTTCAAGGTAAAATCATTTTCGGTTGAAATATCTACTATTACATTTTTTTTGAGAATTAATCGTTTTTAGTTGAATAAAATTCAACTTCGTTCTATTCACTTTTCCAATTTTCACGTTTTCCATGTTCATAACTTTTATTAAATTATCATTAATCAGGAAACATCCGGACTAATCAAATTAGAATTTTTTTACTAATCTTTATCTTTTGCATAAGAAAAAAGCTATGAAATAAAAATAAACTTCTTTCAAGGCAAATCATTTTTAAAAAAGTTTTCTGAATAATTGCAATTTTCTATCAAACGGGGCTTGACTGGTTCTAGATTCTAGTTAAAACTCCCTTATGTAATTTAAACTAACAATTTAGGAATGTCCGAATTTACCCCACATGGCCGAAATTACCCCGTTTGAGGGTAGCGCATGAAGACCCTGAATGTGTATAATCAATTTTGAGCCTATTGATCCCTTGTCATTTTAAGATACTAGAAATTTTTTCTTCTTAACTTTGTTTAATCAATCAGGAAGCAATCTTTTTTAATTGAAAACAGGGTACGTCATACTTACAATTTTACAACATGACCTTCTTATTTTTTCAATAGAGGTGATAATGCTACACGATATGCGTGGTTTTATTAAACATTTCAATTTTCCACGTTTTCTATATTTATAACTTTTCTAAACTTATTATATACAAAAACTCAAGTTCATACTTATTCAAGCTGATGCTTATTCAAGGCAAATAATTTTTACAAAGTTTAAAAACCAAAAATAAAACTCTGAAAAAGTAGAGCATGGCAATCCTGAATTCTGAAAAAATTATTACGTTTCTTAACTTTGTTCAAAGAATCAGAAGGCAATGACTTTAAATTGAGGCAGGCAACTTTACGCCTTTTTATTATTTCAAGAGAATTAAGAATATTGGAAAAGAAAGAGAACAGAAAAAACGAAACAAACTCGAATAAAGAT
>CAKNYM010050727.1:0-24537 GCA_932195095.1 Andricus curvator
TGTTAAAACTGCAATTGAAGTGTGTGGTACGGCAGTGGTAGGAAGAAAGTCTGGTGATGCATGGTGGAATGATGAAATTCAAGCAGCCCAGCGAGAAAAGAAGAAAGCGCACAAGAGAACATTAAACATGACAGGTCTTAGCGATGAGGAGAGAAATAGACTCAAAAATGATTACAAAGACAAAAAGAGGAAAATGAAACGACTAGTCAAGGAGAGTAAAGAAAAAATCAGAACAGAAGAAGAGAACAAAATACAAAACGGCTTTGGAGGAATAATGAAACTACTATATAAACAGTTGAAGGAAAGTAAAAGTACAGAGTTTGCTAGCATGAGAAACAGCAAAGGTGAAATGCTATATGATATAGACGGGATAGTAGACGCTTTAAAAGACTCTTTTAAAGAACTATTAGGAGGTGAAGATATAGGACAACAAAACTGCGACATAGAACATAATGCATTAGAAAACCCAATTGAAAAAGTCTGTGTCACTGAGGTCCGAGACATAATTAAGAACTTAAAAAACGGTAAGGCTGCTGGCATAGACAGTATTAGTGCTGAAATGCTCAAATACGGTGGCGAGTACATACCTCACAGGTTGTGCGAATTAATAAATTTATGTATCGAGACGGGGAAAGTCCCAGACGATTGGAAAAAAGCGATTATCGTACCAATATACAAAAGAAAGGGAGATAAAAACAACTGCAGTAATTACAGAGGTATCAGCCTACTAAGTACCGTAAGTAAAATATACTCAAAAATACTTATTCGTAGGGTAATGGAAATGACAGAAGAAAAAATATGGGAAGTCCAAAGTGGATTTATGCCAGGAAGATCATGTACAGATCAGATATTTAGCCTAAGACAGATCACAGAAAAAAGCTTGAGAGTAGGAAAGAAAGTTTTCTGTGCATTTATTGACCTAGAAAAAGCATTTGACACGGTAAATAGAAGTAAACTTTGGGAAGTTCTTAAAGAATACGGAGTAAATGGAGGGCTCCTGCAAGCAATAAAAACAATATATACAGGTAGTAAAGCGAGCGTAAGGGTAAACGGGAAACTGAGTGACTTGTTCGATATTACGCAAGGCGTGAAACAAGGATGCCTTATGTCCTCGTGGCTATTTATCATATTCATGGATAAGTGTCTAAGAGCTGCACTCTTCGACGAAGAAGGTGTAGATCTCCAAACAGTTAAGGTACGTGGGTTAGCTTTCGCAGATGACAAGATTGTTATGGCAGAATCAGTCGAGGACTTGCAAAGAATGTTGAATAAACTTCATACAAGCATGAAGGACATGGGACTCAAAATTAACGTAAATAAAACAAAAATCATGGTGTTTGAGGGAAAGAGTGAGAAAACAATGTGCAACATTGTCCTAAATGATGAGAGATTAGAACAAGTTGACAAGTACGTATATCTAGGTAGTCTATTCACTAGCGACGGAAAAATAGATGGGGAGTTAGATAGGCGCATAAATAAGGGTAAACAGGTTATCGGTAGAGCAGGGTCCATCCTAACAAATAAAAACATATCGAAAAAAGCTAAAATGGCCATACACAATTCTATTTTCGTACCGACTGTACTATACGGTAGCGAGACATGGACCTGTCAAGAAAAGGACAGGAGTAAAATTAACGCGATCGGCATGAAACCTCTGCGCATAATATGCGGGAAAACACTAATGGACAAAGTCCGAAACGAGACAATCCTCAAAGAATGTGGTGCAAAAGAGACAATAGTTGACACATGGGAAAGAAATCAGTTAAGATGGTTCGGACATCTTGAAAGAATGAAAGATGAACGACTGACCAAACAAGTGTATAAAGGTAAAGTAAATGGCAGAATGCCCAGAGGTAGACCGCCGAAAGAATGGTTAGAATCTGTAAATGAGACATTAATCCGCAGAGACATAAGAAGCCATAGGAACACAAGAGCTTGCATGAAAAAATGCATGGACGTGAAGGAAGCTAGAGTAGTATGCCAGGACAGAAAAGTGTGGCGACAAATAGTTTGTAAACAGAGTGACAGTAGAATGAATGACGCCTGAAACAAAGATCTTGGATACTAATGGGCCCAAGTGGAGAACCATACATAACAATTTTGTGAGGCTCTTCACTTGGGGTGATCGCTAGAGAGATTGATCAGCAACCTGGGTCGGAGCAGTGTTGCGGAGTAAACGTGTCATTTAAATAAATAACACGAGAATTCCAGATCAATCTAAAATATATATACCTAACACTTATATACCTATCCACCTCATACCTATATTCCTACCTACCTTATACCTATATACCCATATGCACACTACTATTTTCCAACCGAGCAAGTCACGCCTACCCCGAAAGGGAAATGGCTTAATGGTATAATAATAATAATAATAACCATTGCTTCCTTACTCTTCAATAAAATGTATTAATATTATAGGTCAATCGATTCGTCTCGAACCAAGGAATCTTTCATGTTCGTGCATCAACTTTGAATTATGCTAATGAAAAAAGTTTTACTATAAAAAACCCGATTTTCAAAATATATGAATTACCATAACTTCCCTACTCTTTAATAAAATGTATTAATATTATAGGTCAATCGATTCGTTTCAAACCAAGATATCTTTCATTTTCGTGCATCAACTTTAAATTATGAGAATGAGAAAATTTTTACAATAAAAATTATTATTTTTTATTATAGATTAGCAGTTCGAACTCGAAAGTTCATTGCCTCATCTACCCGAGACCGCCACACATCTCTATCTTGTGCATTCTCCATCCAGTTTAAGTAATCATGTCCTAGTTCTTTTAGATCATCCCTTACATTTTTCTCCCATCTGTTTCTCGGTCTGCCTAGGGGTCTCTTACCAGTCGGTCTCCCTCTTAAAACTTGCGCCACTGTTCTTTCATTGCCCATTCTTGCTACATGCCCCGCCCATCTTAATTTACGCGCTTTCATTACTCTATTAATATTTGCTGACCCGTAGAGAGCGTGCAGCTCATTATTATGCAGTTTTCTCCACTCGCCGGTCTCTTCGTCCCTTTTTGGACCATAGATTTTTCTAAGTACTTTATTCTCGAAAACTCTAAACCTATTCTCTTCTCCTTTCGTCAGCGCCCACGTTTCACACCCGTACATGACGACCGGCATTATTATCGTTTTGTAAATTCTTACTTTGATGTTTCTAGATAGCGATCGCGATTTTAGTAGCGTGTTTACTGCATAATAGCACCCATTGCCAGCGTGTAGCCGCGCATTGATTTCCGTTTTAATCTTATTTTCGCTAGTTATAATAGACCCGAGGTATTTAAACTCGTTAACCCTTTCGAATTTCATATTTCCGGCCATTAGATCCCCGTCTTGATTACTTTGTCCGGACCTGACGACGGTCATATATTTTGTCTTCGATTCGCTAACTTCCAAGCCAATCTCTTTGGCTTTTGCGATCAAGATTTCTGCATTTTTAGCTACCGTTTCTTTATCATCCCCTAGTACGTCGAGATCATCCGCATATCCAAGAATTTGTATTACCCCATTGAGGGTAGCACCGGTCGGATTCGCCTGCACTTGCCTAACCACGTATTCTAAAACTAAGTTAAAAAGGACGCACGAAAGTGCATCGCCCTGTTTCAGGCCATCGCGGATCGAAAACTCTTCAGATAAACTACCGTTTACGCGTATTCTACCCTTACTGCCGCTTAAGCAAATTTCGATAAGTCTAACCAATTTTCTTGGCACACCCAAGAACTCTAGGATCCAGTACATTCGCGCGCGTATAATAGAGTCGTAAGCTTTTTTAAAATCGATAAATAGCTGATGTACTGCTTCTTTAAATTCCCATTTCTTTTCTAACAGTTGTCTAATTGTAAACATTTGATCGCTTGTAGATCGGTTTCGGCGGAATCCACACTGGTAATCCCCAATGATTTCCTCGGCAAAAGGAGTTAGTCTACTTAGGATAACATTAGACAGGATCTTGTAGCACGAAGGCACAAGTGAAATTCCCCGATAGTTGTTACAGTTAGTTTTATCGCCTTTTTTAAAGATGGGAATAATGATAGAGGTATTCCATTCTTCCGGCATGCGTTCTGTTTTCCAAACTGCGCGTATCAATTTACAAATTTGCCTTGTGAGGCAAGGGCCTCCATTTTTTATCAGTTCTGACGGTAGGTCATCGATGCCCGCGGCTTTGTTATTTTTCAACTTCTTGATGGCCATTTCTATTTCTATATCAGTAGGATCGTTAATTAATAGATCAGCAGTGTGGATTTCGCCGAGATTACCTTCAACGGGGGCTTCACGTACATTTAATAGTTTATCGAAATAATCTTTCCATAAATTCAGTCTCTCTGTCGCATCGGCTACTAGATTGCCATTTTCGTCCCTCATTACTTCCGTTCTCCTTTGAAAGCCTTTCTTTATAAAATTGATTCCCCTGTACATCTCACGCGGGTTATTTTGTTTATTATGCGCTTCTATTGCTAGTATTTTATTCTTTTCCCACTCCCTTTTCTTGGATCTATAGAGCCTATTTGTACTTTTGCTAATCTCGAGATATTTCTTATGTGTTTGATCGCACTTATTTTGTAAACTACTTAGTCTGGCCTTCCGACGTTTCTCAAACCAGAGTTTGCACTCTTCGTCAAACCATGGTTTGCTTTTGGTTACTTTCTTAAAACCTATCGAAAGTTTCGCGGCTGCCTTTATCGCCTTTTTCGTATTGCTCCACAGGGTTTCCGGGTCCTCCTCGCGATTATTGTTATCGTCTCTCTGTTCTTGGAGAGCGTCGAAACTATTAGAAATCTCAACTTGGTAATTTAATGTTTCTGTTGCTGTTTTGAACTTATCTATATTGAAACGAACTGTTGGCTCTGTGCGGCTTGTTTTCTTACTTAGCGCTAGCCTAGATCTTAGTTTTACTATCACGAGAAAATGGTCTGAATTTAAATCCGCTCCCCTATACGATCTTATATCGAGAATGTTTGTATGACGTCTTCTGTCTATTAGAACGTGATCAATCTGATTGTGAGTTTTACCATCTGGTGATGTCCAGGTGGCCTTATGTATATTTTTATGCTTGAAATATGTGCTTTTGACAACGAGGTTCTTTGAAGCTGCAAAGTTTATTACTCTGGTTCCATTATCATTACTGACGTCATGCAAACTTTCTGATCCTATTGTAGGCCTATACATTGGTTCTTTTCCAATTTTCGCGTTGAAGTCCCCCAATACTATTTTTGCGTCAAACGTTGAGAACTTGTCAAAAACCTGCTCGATTGTTTCATAAAAAAGATCTTTAGTGTCTTCGTCTTTGTCCTCGGTGGGGCAGTGCACATTGATTAATACGTGTTTGCTGAAATTACCCTTTAGTACAATGTATGATAACCGGTCATTAATGAATTGCATGTCGATAAGTGCTTGCGAAATTCGTTTATTAATAAGAAAACCAGTCCCCAGTCTTTGCCCCTTAGCTCCCCCATAGTGAAAAGTATAGTCATCCTTAGAAATTGACGCGAAATCGCCCGACCAGCAGGTTTCTTGAAGTGCTATTAAGTCAGTTTTGTATTCAATTGCTATCTTAATGAGTTCGCTAAGTCGGCCAGTTTTTAGACTACGCGCGTTTAGAGTTCCCACCCTTAGATCTTTAACTGTAGTTTTTTGTTTTTGTAAGTTAGCCATGGTAGCTTCAAGATAATCCGCACGTTAGGATCCTATTCCGATCGTAGGTGAGTCCACTGTCCCAGGAGTGATAACCCCCATACCTCCCTAGGTCTAAGTATGGGAGCTTTCCGACTCTGACAAGGACCATGTCAACTTGTCGTCAGACACATTACAGTTTCATCCTCGTACCCTAACGTCCCCCTGCAAGGCAGCGCGCCTACTGGCATCAATACCCCTTTGGCCCTATGCAGGCGAATCATTCCACACATCCCTTGCGGGCAGTGTCATCGCTGCAGTGTCCAATGGGCAGCAGGATTTTTCCCTTACAAGATTTTTAGTTTTGGTTCGGGTATAGTTTCTAGGTGGATACACGCTGCACCTCGGCTTGCCAGAACCCACCCACTGCGTATGAACGCGAATGGGTGGGTCCTCCCAAGCCATGGTTGTCGTGTACCTATTTTCTACCAGTGCTGAATTCACCACAGACACGACTGGTTCCTATCGGCTGTCCGCGACTGCTTATTCTTGTATTCGCAGCTAACCTTAGGGGCTGTTCAGCCTCACGGGCCGTTCCTCTATCCGCAACCTGAGGACGCGCTACGTAGTGGTGACAGGAAACCCACCAAGCAGACAATAAAAATAAATTATAAAAATATATAAATTACCTTAGCTTCCCTACTCTTTAATAGAATGTATTAATATTGTAGGTCAATCGATTCGTCTTGAACCAAGGAATCTTTTATATTCCTGCATCAACTTTGAATTATGCTGAAGAAAAAAGTTTTACTATAAAAAACCGTATTTCTAAATATTATGCATTACCATAGCTTCCGTACTCTTCAATAAAATGTATTAATGTTATAGGTCAATCGATTCGTCTTGAATCAACACAACTTTTCTATTCTCGCATCAACTTTATATTATGAGAATGAGAAAATTTTTACTATAAAAATCGATTTTAAAAATATATAAATTACCATATCTTCCCTACTCTTCAATAAAATGTATTAATATTATAGTTCAATCGATTTGTCTCGAACCAAGGAATCTTTTATGTTCGTACATCAACTTTGAATTATGTCGAAGGAAAAAGTTTTACTATAAAAAACCGTATTTTTAAATATTACGCATCACCATTGCTTCCTTACTCTTCAATAAAATGTATTAATATTATAGGTCAATCGATTCGTCTCGAACCAAGGAATATATATTCTTGCATGAACTTTGAATTAGGTGAAGAAAAAAGTTTTACTATTAAAAGCCGTATTTTTAAATATTATGCATTACCATAGCCTCCTTACTCTTCAATAAAATGTATCAATGTTATAGGTCAGTCGATTCGTCTCGAGCCCTCCAAATTCAATCAATTTATCTGCAACCGTTTTCAATTTATCGTGTTCACAAAAAAGTGTGACATCCACACACACACATCCGGAAAATTGCTTAGAACATTGTATTAGACATTTTTAAATTGAGGAAGCTTCAATTAAACGAATTACAACATTTTGGAAAATGTTACGATTACAAAGCTTCCTCTATGAGGAAGCAAAAAGGAACATTAAATCTGCGAATCTAAAACTAGAAATAATTTCCTTATCATTCTTATTCGGATTAAAAAATTAAGTAAAACTGGGATTTCCATTTTACAAGAAAAGTACAGACCTTGTAAAAATTAGTCGACATATGCAAATGAAAACACGTGGTCGATTGGCGTAAAAGGTGGAAGAAGACCGGTTTTTAAAATACCGATTCATGGTGACGATGACGAGGATTCCCTGATAAACCGCCGCGCCGCGTCGATGGGAATCCCAATTGGAAATAAAGGGCAAAACAAGTCACTTGTTTTTATTTTATTTCACACATTCCACAAGTACAAGGTTCAATTTTGAGGGGAATAAACTTTTCATTTATGGAAATGTTTTCTTCTTTTAATAAAATTTTATTATAGAGCCATTAAAATAATCAAAAATGAGACTGGACATTTATTTTTAAAAACTATTTATTGTTTGACAGTAGGGTTGTTCAAAAAAGGCTTTTTTTCTTAAATGGAACCCCTAGAAAGTATTCTTTTCAGTTTTAACATTACGCCTGATTTTTAGTAGAATTAAAAAAAATGTTTTTATTTATCATTATTAATTTTTTTTCTACAGAATCTAAAAAAAGCATGTAGGGTCAAAATTATTTTTTTGGTCTCACACAATTTTTCAATTAAATTATAAAATTATTATCGATACACCATTTATGCATTTCATAGTATGTATTATCCAAAATATTATAGAAGAAAAACAAGGACAATGTTTTTAATAATTTATAAAAATTGGTTTCTTAAGTTCAGAATTAATATATAATATTTTTTTCACAATATGTAGACAATTAAACCGTTGCATTTTTCTTCAAAAATAATCATTTCCGACGAAAAACACTAACATAACCTAAAGTTGTTCAAAATTGTAAGTTTGATTTTTGAAGTCAAATGATTCTTGTTTAAAATAACCTATTTCCGGTGAAAAATGCTAAGATATCCCATCACTGCTCAAATGTGGTAAATAGTTTTTTAAATCTATACCGATTATGGTGAAAAACGCACTCATAACCTCAAATTGTTCAAAAAAATTGTAATACCAATACCAATTTTCGAGGAAAAACACTAACATGGCATATCCAAAAATTGTTCAAAATTGTAAATCTTCTTTAAAATATAATAATTATTAAATAATAACCGATTTCCGGTAACAAAAATGAACATAAACTTAAATTGTTCCAAAATTATTCTAAAAATATTCTTTGAAATCTATATCGATATTTTCGGTGAAAACCGTTAGCTCAACTTACAATTATTGTACACAAATTTGTAATGTTAACATAACCTAAAATTGTTGAAATTTGTGTGAATCTGCTTTGAAATCTATTTTTTTCAATTTTTGTTTCAAATAACCGGTTTTCTGTCAAAAACGTGAATATAACCTGAAACGGTTAAAAAACTGAACATCTTGTTCGAACAGTAATGATTTTTGTTTCAAAATAGCAATTTTCGTGTAAACCGCTAACATGACCTAAAATTGTTTGAAAATTATGAATCTTTAAAATCGAATGATTTTTGTTTTAAAATGTCGATTTCAGGTAAAAAACGCAGACAAAACCAAAAAACTTAATTGTTAACAAATTTTGAATCTTTTAAAACTAATAATTTTTTTATTAAAAATACCCATTTTCGCTTGATTTTTGAAGTAAAATGATTTTTTTCTAAATAACTGATTTGCGGTAACAAACGATAACATAATCTATCATTGCTCAAATATTGTAAATATTTTTTTAAATCTACACCAATTTCCGTGCAGAGACGCGAGCATAACCTAAAACTGTTAAGAAAAATTTAAAACTTTGAAATCTAGTGATTTTTTATTAAAAGTGCCAATTTCCGGTATGAAATACCAACAAAACAAAAAATTGTACAAAAGTTTGTTAATTTAATGATGATGATGATTTTGTCCAAAAAAAATATAACCTGAAACGGTTAAAAAATTTTAAATCCTGTTGTAACTGTAATGCTTTTTGTTTCAGAATAGCCATTTTTCGTGTAAAACGATAACATAACCTAAAATTGTTTAAAAATTATGAATCTTTAAAATCGAATGATTTTTGTTTTAAAATGTTGATTTCAGGTAACAAACACTAACAAATTCGTAAAACTTAATTGCTGAAAAAATGTTATTGCCTGAAAACTAATAATTTTTTATTAAAAATACCCATTTCCGCTTGGTTTTTGAAGTCAAATGACTTTTTTTGAAATAACGGTCAAAAACGCAAGCATAACCTCAAATTGTTAAAACATGTTTAATCTTCGAAATCCAATTATTTTTTATTAAAAGTGCTAATTTCCGGTATAAAATACCAACATAACAAAAAATTGTACAAACATTTGTTAATTTTGTGATTCCAAATGATAATATGAAAAATCTGATGAGATTTTGTTTATTAAAAATTAAAAAATTAAAAACTTTCGAGGAAAAACTCTTGCATAACAACAAAAAATAGTTCCAAATTGTAAATCTTCTTTAAAATTTAATTATTTTTTTAAATTATCCGACTTTCAGTAAAATAATTAACATAACCTCAAATTGTTTCAAAATTATTCTACAAATATTCTTAGAAATTTATACCGATTTCCGGTGAAAAATGCGAGCATTACCTAAAATTGTTTTAAAAAATGTTAATCTTTGAAATCCAATGATTGTTTATTAAAAGTACGAATTCCCGGTATAAACCACCGAAAAAAACAAAAATTTAATTATTCTAAATGATAATCTGACAAAATCGAAAAACGTAACTTGTTGAAAATTTTTTAATATACGAAATTGAGTAACTTATTATAAAAAATACCTGTTTCCGGTGTAACACTAAAAGAAACAAACATAATCGCTAACGTAACTTTAAATTGTTAACAAACTATGAACCTTTAAAATCTAATCGTTTTTGTTTAAAAAAATTCCATTTTCGGTGAAAAAAACTAACAAAACCGAAAAACGTGAATTGTTGAAAACATTTTAATGTTTGAAATTGAATAATTTATTATTAAAAGTACCCGTTTCCAGTGCGAAACTGAAATACATAATCATAAATTGTTGCCAAGTGGGAATGCTGATGATGATTTTTATTTAAAAATGCTAATTTCCGGTGGAAAAAAACTAACAAAACCTAAAATTTTTAGAAATTTTAAGTCTTCTTCAAAACCTTATGATTTTATGTTAAAATTCTTTTTTTTTAAATACTAATTTTCAGAAAGAAGCACTAACGCAAAATAATTAACATAACCTTAAATTGTTCCAAAATTATTTTACAAATATTCTTAGAAATTTATACCGATTTCTGGTGAAAAACGCGAGCATAACCTTAAATAATGATTTACTAGAAAAACCCGATTTCCGGTGTAAAACGTCAATATAACCTAAAACTGTTCAAAAAATCAATCTTTAAAATATAATTTTTTTTTTAAATGTCAATTTCGCAGGTAAAAAAGCTAAAAAAAACCGTAAAACGCAAATTTTTGAAAAATTTCTAATCTCTGAAATCTAATAATTTTTTATGATCATTTTTGTTTAAAAATACTAATCTCAAATGAAAAAAACTAACCCAACCTAACATTTTTAGAAAGGACCCCGCACCAAATGTACAGAAAAAAGCCTTATGATAAAAAATTCTAAAAAAAATTTTTTCTTGTATTTTCGAACCTGCAAACTAAAAATTCGAAAGAAAAATGTCAGAAAGATGGACAGTTTTTAGACAAACACTTGTCCAAAGTTTCGATTTTTACATGTATTTTAATGGAAAAATGCTTATTTTAGCAAAATGTTTTTTTTTCTCAAAAACGCTATGATAGATTTGACTAAAACTTTTATATTTTGACGATCAGGCGTACCGAATCAAAAGATTCATACCCACGAACTAGAAATATTAACGATTCTTCGGATATACAGCATGTTTTTGGGGGTGTTTTTGTACCCTAAACATCCAAATAACATATGTAAATCATCATTTCTTAGTAACTAAAATAAATAGACATTTTTATTCATCTTCTACGGCATGAAACGACTTTTCAATAAGTGGAGTAAGCGTACATAGCAAGAATATGTTTTGACTTAATTTTAGGGGATGTTTTACCATCCCTTAAACAATGAGTCTGAAGTTCCTAACGCATTAATCAATAACGAAAAATAATTTTATTTTTAAATGCATGAAAGCTGATATTTTATGACAGAAAATAGTCGCGTACAACCCTAAAAGCTTCCTAAAGCACTTTCAACCCCTTATCAGATATAAAACCCACCCAAACTACCCCTAAATATTTTTAAAATTCAACAAAACCAACCTAATTCAAAAATCCGCCCAATTTTTGCTGATAATAATTTCAATTGATGCCAAAGGGGCACACATACAGTCCCAGCCCTTCAGCACATGTAGAACTCACCCCAGCCACCCCCGAATATTTTAAAAGTTCAATAAAGTCACCCTAATTCAAAAATACGCCAGGTTTTTCTGATAATGGTTTCAGTTGATGCCAAATGGACAAAAAAGTGTCTCAATCCCTCAGCACATATAGAACTCACCCCAGCAACCCCTAAATATTTTAAAAATTCAATACAATCACCCTAATTTCAAAGTACACCAGGATTTTTCTGAAAATGTTTTCAGTTGATGCCAAATCTAAAATGCCAAAACTAAAATGATCATTTTCCATTAAAACACATGTAAAAATTGGACCTTTGATAAGTGCGTATCTGGAAACTGTCATTTCTTCTTACTTTTTTGAATTTATTGAATTTTTAAAATATAAAAAAAATATTTAGACTTGGATGAGTTCCACATGTACTGAGGTGTTGAGACTTTTTGTGTGAACCGTTCGCATCAATTGAAAAAATTATCATCAAAATCCTGGATTATTTTGGAATTGGGCGGTTTATATTGAATTTTAAAAATATTTGGGGGTGACTGGGGTGAGTTCTATACGTGCTGAGGTTTTGAAACATTTTTTTGCCCATTTGGCATCAACTGAAAACATTTTCAGAAAAATCTTGGTGTACTTTGAAATTAGGGTGATTGTATTGCATTTGAAAAATATTTAGGGGTGACTGGGGTGAGTTCTATACGTGCTGAGGGTTTGAAACTTTTTTTTGCCCATTTGGCATCAACTGAAAACATTTTGAGAAAAGTCTTGGTGTAATTTGAAATTAGTGTGATTGTATTGAATTTTTAAAATATTTAGGGGTTGCTGGGATGAGTTCTATATGTGCTGAAGAATTGAGACACTTTTTTCTCCCTTTGGCATCAACTGAAAACATTATCAGAAAAACCTGGCGTATTTTTGAATTAGGGTGACTTTATTGAACTTTTAAAATATTCGGGGGTGGCTGGGGTGAGTTCTACATGTGCTGAAGGGCTGGGACTGTATGTGTGCCCCTTTGGCATCAATTGAAATTATTATCAGCAAAAATTGGGCGGATTTTTGAATTAGGTTGGTTTTGTTGAATTTTAAAAATATTTAGGGGTAGTTTGGGTGGGTTTTATATCTGATAAGGGGTTGAAAGTGCTTTAGGAAGCTTTTAGGGTTGTACGCGACTATTTTCTGTCATAAAATATCAGCTTTCATGCATTTAAAAATAAAATTATTTTTCGTTATTGATTAATGCGTTAGGAACTTCAGACTCATTGTTTAAGGGATGGTAAAACATCCCCTAAAATTAAGTCAAAACATATTCTTGCTATGTACGCTTACTCCACTTATTGAAAAGTCGTTTCATGCCGTAGAAGATGAATAAAAATGTCTATTTATTTTAGTTACTAAGAAATGATGATTTACATATGTTATTTGGATGTTTAGGGTACAAAAACACCCCCAAAAACATGCTGTATATCCGAAGAATCGTTAATATTTCTAGTTCGTGGGTATGAATCTTTTGATTCGGTACGCCTGATCGTCAAAATATAAAAGTTTTAGTCAAATCTATCATAGCGTTTTTGAGAAAAAAAAACATTTTGCTAAAATAAGCATTTTTCCATTAAAATACATGTAAAAATCGAAACTTTGGACAAGTGTTTGTCTAAAAACTGTCCATCTTTCTGACATTTTTCTTTCGAATTTTTAGTTTGCAGGTTCGAAAATACAAGAAAAAATTTTTTTTAGAATTTTTTATCATAAGGCTTTTTTCTGTACATTTGGTGCGGGGTCCTTTTAATTCTTCTTCGAAACCTTATGATTTGATAACAAATTTTTTTTGAAAAAATACTAATTTTCAGCGAATAGCACTAACACAAAACATGTACAATATTTTTAATAATTTATTAAATAATTTTAAAATTTGAAATATAAAACAAGTTCAAGTAATGAAAAGCCAATTAGGTTTTCAACAACAATGACTACGAGATTTTCGAGACATATCGGTAGACCACTTTTTTAGATAGAATTAAAAAAAAATTTTTTTTCAATCTTCCAAAAATCAGGGGTATTTTGACCCCAAAAAAACACTTGGAAATGGTGTCATTAAAAAAAGCCTTTTTTTGGACCATCCTAATAGACCATATAAAGCCGGGTTCCTTAACAATTGCCATCCTGAAATTTAAACTAGATTTATTTACCGTTGATGAAACTTTTTCAGGGGGTGGTTTTGTTTTCGAATAATTTTGATTAAAAGAATAAATAGCCTTCATTTTTTTAAAGAAGCGGTATGACGACCGCAAGCAAGGACATGCAACTGCTGACGATAGAGACTTTAGAAAAAAAATTTGCAAGAAAAATTGTTACGTACACAAACGAACGTCAATCGTAAGATAGTTATTGTTATTTCTATTAATTTATAGACACGTGCTGTTCGTCTTTTACTAATTCACGTGAAAATATTTTTCAGACTCTTACTGTAATATTTTATATTTTCATAACTAAATAGTTTTTATTCTACAAACATATTTGATCATTTTGCAAAATTAAGGACTAGAAAATTTACGCTAAGTTTTCTTGGCAATAGTCAGTTTCTCTTCCCTTTTTTTGAGATTTCGTATTCATTAGGAACAAAGTTAATAATTTATGCAAGTGGATTTCAATTACAAGTAGGGGAAGTCTCCCTACAGTGGATAATGCAACCTACAATTAATCATTAATTAAGAGCACAATTCGAAGAAAAATAATTTATTTTAATTTTAATTTATGAAAAATTATAGTACCTTAACTATTACTTAAATTAAATGAATTATTTTTTATATACTAGTATTTTTAATTAATGATTATCCACTGTAGGTTGCATTATCCACTGTAGGGAGGTTTCCCCTATCCATCAGGCGAAAACCTTTTCAAATTTGAGTCGACAGTTCGAAATTTAAAAATTAAATTTCCGATTGCACACTTCACAATCTTTTTCCACTTTCCCTTTTAATTATTATTAAAATTATTTCTAATTAATGTAATGTAATGATTTTTGTTTAAAAATAGCATTTTTTCGTGTAAGACGTTAGCATAACCTAAAATTGTTTAAAAATTATGAATCTTTAAAATCGAATGATTTTTGTTTTAAAATGTCGATTTCAGGTAAAAAACACTAACAAAAAAAAAAAAAAATAATTGGAATAAAATTTGATGAAATTCATCTTTTAACCCTTGTTTTCACGAAACTTTTCCTTTTTGGCCTTTTCTTCTTTTTTTAGCTTAAATATGAACTGAATCAATAGAATCCAATACGAAAATCCAACTATTTTGCTTGAAAGTTAATTGGTTTTAATTGAAAATTTTACTATTATATTTTTGGTACAAAATTTAATTATTTGCTTGAAAATTTAATTATTTTATTGAAAATTCAAATATTAAAAAAAAACATCTTTTTTGGTCGAAAATTCAACAGTTTCGTTAAGCACTCGTTTTTTCGGATAGAAAATTCGTCCTTATAGGTTGAAAATTCAACTAGTTGGGTGAAAATTCAACTGTTTTTTGTTAATTGTGTCTCTTTTGCTTGAAAATATATTCATACAAGTAGATTTGATTATTTTGGTAAAAATTTCATTTTACCTGGTTAAAAATGCAACTATTTGGTTGAAAATGAATAATCTGTTTTCGTAGAGAATTGTTGAAAATTCTTCTCTTTTGCTTGAAAATAATTCTACTAATTGGTTCAATTGCTTTCAAGGAATCTGTAATAATAACAGAAATTTCTAACTTCTTTTTCAGACTAGAAGAAGCTATGAATTAAAAATTATTTCAATTAATTTTTTTAACTTGTTTAAATTAAAAAAAAAAAACTTTGTAATGAAAAAAAAATGTTGTAATTGATTTTTTTTCAGAAATAAATTAATTTCAATTGCTTTGTTAAAAATCCTTTTTTTGTTGAAGATTCATCATTTGAGCTTGAAATTTACCTCTGCTTTTAAAATTGAACTGTTTTGTTGAAATTCGTTCTTCTTGGTAATCATTAATTTTTTTTAACTGAAAATTTAACTATTGCATTGTCCGTCGAAAATTTATTTATTTTTTTTTTAATTCAACTACTTGGTTGAACTACTTCTGTAAAAATTAATTTTGTTGGTTGAAGATACATTAATTTTATTGAAAATTCATCTCTCGTTGAAACTTTCACCGTTTTGTCGAAAATTATATTTTTTTTTTTGGTAAAATTTAATTTTTTTAACTGAAAATTTAACTATTTCATTTTTGGTTGAAAATTCATCTTTTTGATTGAAAATTCACCTATTTGGTGAATTTGTATCTATTTTCTTGAAATTTGCATTTTTTTGGTAGAAAATTTATCTTCATGGTGGAAAGTTGATTTGTTTTGTTGAATTTTCAACTAAATAATGTTTGAAAATTCAACTGTATGGATGAAAATTCATCTGCTTTGGTTGAAAATTGATCCATTTTATTGAAAATTCTTTTTTTCTCGTAAAAATTCAATTTTTTAACTGAAAAGTTAATTATTACATTTTTTGTCAAAAAATCATCTTTTTTTTTGTGCAAATTCAACTACTTGGTTGAACTACTTGAGTAAAAATTAATTTTGTTAGTTGAAGGTACATTATTTTAATTGAAAATTCATCTCGGGTTGAAAATTCAACCCTTTTGTTAAAAATTTCTTTTACTTTAAAATTTAATTCTTTAACTGAAAATTTAAGTAATCAATTTTTGGTTTAAAATTTAAAATTTTTAATTTAAAATTAACCCATTTGGAAAAACTTCATCTATTTTGTTGAAATTTGTACTTTTTGATAGAAAATTAATCTTCATGGTTGAAAATGCATTTATTTTTTTGAATTTTTAATCAAATAGTAGATGAAAAATCAACGGCTGGGTTGAAAATTGATCAGTTTTGTTGAAAATCTCCTCTTTTGGTAGAAATTTGATCTTTTTTGGTTAAAAATGCAATTTTTTGGTTGGAAATTAATAATCTGTTATGTTTGATGATTCAACTATTTTGTTGAAAATTCTTCTTTCGTAGTTCAAATATCAACTGTTACATTTTTTGTCAAGAATTCATATTTTTGATTGAAAATAATTTCACTACTTGGTTCAGCTGCTTTCTTGAAAATCTTTTTTTTTATTGAAGATTCATCATTTGATTTAAAAATTCATTTCTGGTTCTTAAAAATTTATTTGTTTTGGTAAAAATTAATTTTTGTAACATCTTTTTTGGTTGAAAATTCAACAACTTGGTAGAACTACTTTAGTAAACATTCATTTTTTTGGTTGAAGATACATTAATTTAGTTGAAATCATCTCTAGTTGAAAAATTAACCGTTTTGTTGAAAATTCTTTTTTTCTGTTGTAAAATTTAATTTTTTTAAATGAAAATTTAACTATTCCATTTTTGGTTGAAATTCATTTTTTTGGTTGAAAATTCACCTATTTGGAAAAAATTCATCTACTTTATTGCAATTTGCACTTTCAGGTAGAAAATTAATCTTCATAGTTGAAAATTCATTTTTTTGGTTGAAAATTCACTTTTTGTTGGAAAAATCATCTGTTTGGTTAAAAATTTCACTATCTTGGTAAAAATTTCATCCTTTTTGGTTAAAAATGCAATTGTTTGGTTCAAAATTAATAATCGGTTTTGGCTGAGGATTCAACTATTTTGTTGAAAATTTTCTCGGTTTGAAAATAATTTTTTTTGATTGAAAATTCATTGATTATGTTGAAAATTTTTGACTTTTTTGTAGAAATTTAATCTGTTTGGTTAAGAATTCAAGTATTTGGTTAAAAATTCAACTATTTAGTTAAAAATTCATCCCTTTTTGCAGAAACGTCATATTTTTTTGGTTAAAAATGCAACTTTTGTTTGTTTGAAAATTAATAATCTGTTTTGCTTGATTATTGAACTATATTATTGAAAATTCGTCTTCTTTTGTTGAAATGTCCAGTATTATATTTTTCATCGAGAATTCATCCATTTTTATTAAAAATTCAGCTACTTTATTGAAAGTTGAACTACTTTTTTAAAAATTAATTTTTTTGGTTGAAGATTCATCATTTCAGTTGAAAATTCAGATTTGGTTGAAAATTGAACTATTTTGTTGAAGATTCGTTTTTTAAAATTAGAAATTAATTTTTAAACTGAAAATTAACTATTCTATTTTCGGTTGAAAATTTATCTTTTTTAGTAAAAAATTAATTTTTTTGCTTGAAAATTCAACTTTTTGTTGAAAATTCATTCTGCTGGTTGAAGATTTATCTCTGTTTTGGAAAGTTTAACTGCTTCGTAGAAAATTGAACTACTTTGTTAAAAATTCGACTGGATTCAGATATTTAGTTAAAAATTTTTCAATTATTTTTTTAAACTGAAAATTAAAGTATTTCATTCTTAACTGAAAATTGAGTGTTTATAGTAGAAAATTAAACTATTACATTTTTCTTTAAGAATTTATCTTTTTTAGTTTGAAAGTTGAACTACTTTCTTTAAAATTCATTTTATTAGTGTAAGATTGAACTTATTTGTTGAAAATTCGATTTTCTTGCTTGAAAATTTAATTTAACTATTTGGTTGAAAATTCTACTTTTTTGGTAGAAAATTAATTTTCTTGGTTCAAAATTAATCTTTTTTGATTGAAAATTCATTGATTATGTTGAAAATTTTTGACTTTTTTTGTAGAAATTCAATCTGTTTGGTAAAGAATTCAAGTATTTGGTTAAAAATTCAACTATTTAGTTAAAAATTCATCCCTTTTTGCAGAAACGTCATATTTTTTTTTTAAATGAAACTTTTGTTTGTTTAAAAATTAATAATCTGTTTTCTTTTATTATTGAACTATATTATTTAAAATTCGTCTTCTTTTGTTGAAATGTCCAGTATTACATTTTTCATCGAGAATTCATCCTTTTTTATTAAAAATTCAGCTACTTTATTGAAAGTTGAACTAGTTTTTTAAAAATTAATTTTTTTGGTTGAAGATTCATCATTCCTATCTTTGATAGTTGGTATTCGTCGTTACCGTTACTTAGTTAACCATAAGGCGATCTCATCGACGATGGGCGATCTGGGTTTATTTGAAATCGAGATGTTTGTTTTCATAAGAAGCTTAGTGGAAGTATATGCATTTATACTTCGGTATATATACGATTCCTTTGACGCATTTTTTAAAAGAAGGCTTTTCATTAACATTTTTAATATTTTATTCGTATTTTGAAAAATTCATTTTCGATTTAACAATTTGTTTGCGGAGTCAAATAAGATTATCTTTCCGAGGACTCTTTACTATGTTTTGTAAATTTACAAGAATTATTAATTATTTGAACAATTTCGATTAAAAAATTTAGAGTTTGGCTATTTTTCAACGAATAGGCTCAATTTTGTAAAGAATTAGATAAGAATATCATTCCGGTGACATTCTTTTATAATGCTATGCAAATTTCAAAGAATTAGTTATTATTTAAACAATTTTGATAAACAAATTAAGAGTTTGACCATTTTTCAATGAGTATGCTCAATTTGTTTACGGAATCAATCAAAATTTTTTTTCAAATAATTCTTTCCTATGTATGATGCTTTGAAAATTCACAATAATTATCAATTATTTAAACATGTTTATCAACATATCCAGATTTAAGCTATTTTTCAAGGAATAGGCACAGTTTGTTTACGGAGTCAACTGAGTATGTCTTTCCGCAGACTCTTTTTCTATGTTTCTTTACAAATTCATATTTTGACTATTTTCAACGAAGAGGCTAAATTTTTTTATAGAATTAACCAAGAATATCTTTCCGATTACTTTTTTTCTATCATGCTGTGAAAAGTATTTCTGATGACTCTTTTCTATGTTGCTTTGTAAATTTACAAGAATTAAGAATAATTTAAACAATTTTCATAAAAAAATTTAGAGTTTGGCTATTTTTCAACAAATAGGCTACATTTTTTACAGAATTTACTAAGAATATCATTCCGATGACTTTTTTGTATGATGCTTTGCCAATTTCCAAGAATTATGAATTATTTAAACAATTTTCATAAACAAATTATGAGCTTGGCTTTTTTTTCAACGAATAGGATAAATTAGTTCAGGGTATCAAGAAAGAATGTAATTCAAATAACTATTTTCTACGATACTTTGCAAATAAACAATAATTATTAATTATTTCAACAATTTTCATAAACATGTTCAGAGTTTGGCTTATTTTCAAAGAATAGGCACAATTTGTTTACGGAGTCAACTAAGAATATCTTTCCGATGACTCTTTTCTATGTTGCTTTGTAAATTTACAATAATTATTAACAATTTAAACAATTTTCGTACAAAATTTAGAATTTGGCTATTTTTCAACAAATAGGCTCAATTTTTTTGCAGAATTAAATAAGAGTATATTTCAGATGGAAATCAGATGAGATCAGAATTTGGCTATTTTTCAACGAAAATGTGTACGCGCCGACATTTTATAGGTTTTTTCCAAAGTTGCATGAAAATGTTTAGAGTTGCACAATTATTTAATCTGCATCGCGAGAGGGTATTCATGCGAAGCTGTGTACAAATTAAAATTATTGAAGTAAAAATTAATTTCATGGTATTTTATTGAACTTCATTTCCAAATAAAATAATTACATATAAATAAATTGGTCGCGCGCGGAGCACGCGTATGAGGCTCTAGTTCAGTTGAAAATTCATCTTTGGTTGAAAATTGAACTATTTTGTTAAAAATTCGTCTTTTTAATTATAAATTAATTCTTCAACTGAAAATTAACCATTCCATTTTTGGTTGAAAATTTATTTTTTTTAGTAGAAAATTAATGTTTTTCTTTGACAATTGAACTTTATTGTTGAAAATTCGTCTTCTTTTGTTGAAATGTCCAGTATTACATTTTTCATTGAGAATTCGTCCTTTCAGCTACTTTATTGAAAGTTGAAATATTTTTTTAAAAATTAATTTTTTTGGTTGATGATTCATAATTTCAGTTGAAAATTCATTTCTGGTTGAAAATTGAACTATTTTGTTAATGATTCGTTTTTTTATCAGAAATTAAATTTTTAACTGAAAATTAACTATTCCATTTTTGGTTTAAAATTTATCTTTTTGGTTGAAAATTCAACTTTTTGTTGAAAATGCATTCTGTTGGTTGAAGATTCATCTCTGTTGTGGAAAGTTTAGCTGCTCAGTAGAAAATTCTTTTTTTGTATATTAAAACTGCATCTATTGAAAGCATTTTGTGCTGTGAAGTCTAAAATTAAAAAAATTCGATGAATTCACGTCACAGGAAAATTATCCAAAACCGAGAAAAAGTACAACTTCGTATTAAATACTGATACATTGATCATAAGATGAAAACAAACACTTAACCGCACCCATTTTCCCGCTTCGAATGGGCATTTCCTAGAATTTTGAAAAACTTTTTACCTACCAATAATCAGCAATAAACAAGAGATTAAAAAACGACCAATTAAAGAAAATTCTCCAGTTTCGTGGGATTACTACACGTGCGTCAACTTGTCAGACGAGGGATACTCGATCCAAACACAAATTATTTTTTTTCCTCTACGAGAAACGCGTCTCGCGTCAAGAATTCAAGCAGACCGATATCGAGCGAAGGTCGTGGGGTTCGCGGCTTTATAAGCAAGGCCTCTACCATGTGCCGGTCATTCGACGCTACAAGCTCTCAACGTGAACGTGTCGTGAAACAAATATTCTCAAAGTGTACACAAGTTTTTCCAACTTTAACGCAAAAGTTGAGTTGAGTTCAGTTTGTGAGAGTGACAAAACAATCCATAGTGTCCTGCTGATCAAGGACACCAGGAACTGATTCAAAAGGGATCCAAACAAGGCTTCAACAGCTCCAGCAAAGAACCAATCCAGTCTACTTCTTCAAGGCTTCCTTGAAGAATTCAGCAAACTTTTTCTGGAATTTTGAAGTTTGGAAAGGAGAGAAGCCACCATGTACACCAATCCCTTCAACCGAAAACACAGCACGATCCGCCAGGTGTTGGACCGTCTTCTGGACCCGACGAAAAAACCTATCAGGAGGTCAGAAAGTGTCTCCAGTTCTGGAAGCAACAGTTCCAAGGGTAGCAACAGTTCCCTTGGAGGTTCCTCCAGCCACCGGGGAATTCTTCAGTGGGGCAGGAAGTGAATGACCCACTAGATCATGCTCTTTCGAAAGGAACCCGAAAGAGAGTGGATTTTACTCAATACCAAAGGAACCCTCTTCTTTGAGACTTTTGGGACCAACCTAGCTGATAGTGGACCAACTGCCATTTCTACGAGGACCAGAAGATCCATCAAGAACATGATGAAAAATCTAAAACTAGATTTGTTCTTTTTTGATCCCAAGATGATCATCAGTTCATTTCGATCTTGAAATCATCTTCATATCTTCATCCATGATTTCGTCTATTCGTGTTAATCGACCTTCATCAAGTGCTATTGTTACTCATCATGTGCAATTGCACAAATCGAGAATTTTTTGTGTTAGTCTCAGAAAGTTCATGCAAGTACTGTTTTTGTTAATTTTAATGTTACTGTTTTCCATTTAATCGCTTTTCATCATCACTTAATCATTTATTTCATCATTTAATTTGATAGAGCCAGTTGAATTCTACAAAATGAGATTTTTTTTGGAAACTGTGTGTGTTTATGATAGTCGAGTTTCCATTTTCAATAGTTCTTAAGTTGCTAGTCAAAAGACAGTATTATAAGTGTCTCTGATTTTCATTTTCATGAAATGTTTCATTTCAATACCGAGTTCAAAACTGCGAATGTGCTGGCTTTGATTCATTTCTTTATTTATTCCATCTTTTGTATAACGAATGTGTTTGTCAAAATAAATATATTTATTTGATATTGTTAAATTGTGTCTTCTAACTCGATAACCTTTCCATTCCTGATTATCAATTTATGATTTTAATTCTAAGTTTATTCTTTATTTGCTTATCGATTTGCTGATTTTTGTAAACTGTTTTCTATCTTAATATCTATTTTCTATATATTTAATTAAATTTAGTATCTATTTAATAGAATACTTTATTTACAGAAAGATTCTTATATCAATTTAATTCTATTCTGATTTAGCAGGTTTAATCAAGTCCGATCCGAATTTATAAACAAGTCATCAAAAATTAATTTTTTTTAACGAACTGAAGGTTGCTGATTCTTGTTATTTGAATCTACATCTTACATTTTAACCTTTTTCACAATATTTACAAAGATTACTATTAACTTTTTTAAATTATTTAATTTGCTGATTTTGTAAACTGGGTTTTAGTTTAATATGTATTTTCATAGTCTATGATTATAATCTTTTTAAATTGAGACACTTGTTGATAGAATACGTTATTTACAAAAAGATTATCATATCAGTCTAGTTTTCTGATTTACCAAGTTGAATCAAGTCCGATCCGAATTTATAAGAAAGTAATTATATTTTAACAAACTGAAGGTCACTGCTGAGTTTATTTACTGATTCTTGTCATTTGAATCTACATTTTAAATTAAAACTTTTTGGCAATATTTAGAAAAATTACTATTAATTATTATTTTTTTTAAACAGACTTGAGATATGTCGAAATCATTTTTTTAAATTATTTAATTTTCTTATTGATTTGCAAATGTTGTAAACTGATTTTTATTTTAATATCTATTTTCAGTCTATGATTAAAATATTTTTAAATTGAGACACACTCGTTGATTGAATACTTTATTCACAAAAAGATTCTTATATCAGTTTAATTCTGTTCTGATTACCAAATTTAATCAAGTCCAATCCGAATTTATAAAAAAAAGTAATCAAAGGTAATTATAATTTAACAAACTGAAGGTCACGGATAAGTTTATTGACTGATTCTTGTAATTTGAATCGGGATTTGAATCTACATTTAAGTGGTGGAAAAATTTTTGAAAAAAAGTACAGAAAACTAAAACTATTTTCACAGGAATCTACAAATAAATACAATGAATTACACAAAAATTACAGGTAAGTACAAATTTTTTCTATTCTTGAGACGAATTTTGTACTTTTTTTGTATTTTTTTGCACATTGTTGTATTATTATCGTAGTTTAATTTTCTACAAGAATCTGCAGGAATTTACAGGTTTTGCAGTAAAAAAATTGTTCTTTTTCGACCTAAGATGACAATGCAATGAGATCATTATAAATTAGGATGTGTACAATGAATAATAATCGTTATTAAAAAAAAAACACCTTACGTTTGAAGTTTTTTTTCAAATATGTATATAGCAATCGATTGAACACCATATATGTCATTTAAAATTATGTCATTGAAATTTTCTCAATATTTGTTATCCTAGATCGAAAAGAAGAACTTTTTGACTGCAAATAAAAATTGAACAATTGAGAAAGAATTGGTCACGGTCATTCAACTTAAAAGATTCGAACTCTTGAATATAACAATTTTTTTATTTGAAGTTATAAAAACTCAAACGAAAATTAAAACACTCAAAGTGGAACACTTTTGAAAACGCTCAATAATTTTCGCGTATAAAATAAAAACTTTAAAAACTTTTCAAGTGAAAATTTCTTAATTAAAAGCTGTTAAACTGCAAAATTTTAACTCTTATACACTGTAAAGTTAAAATATTTAAAATAATATTAATCCACGCTATCATTTTAAATGCTATGAATCGAATAATGAATCAAAAAATTTATAAATTTTCAAAATTATATCATTTTAAGCAATTTTAAGCTAGAAAAATTAATGTTTACATTAAAATATGTTTTGAAATCTTTTAAAATATTCTCTCAAAAATTTGTTTAAAAAAAATCATTAAAACATTTTCTAGGAATCTAATAATTATTTTATTATCTTGGAACTTGAATTTTCCCTATATTTTTCTGAAAATCCTGCAAAAGTAGTAATAAAGTTCTTTTTTCTACAATTTGCGAAAAAGTGCCAGTTTTTCCACCTGTTTTTGGTGTAAAAAGTTAC